>PVIU01011133.1:0-50705 GCA_004026605.1 Ondatra zibethicus
TAGAACTGTCCCCTTAAAATGAATTCTTTCCAAAGACTCAGGATAGGCTAGGAACATAGAGTGTATTATTAAGTTTTCATTTGCTTAATTGACTACTTTATATTAACCTGCTTCAGTCAACTGATCCTTATGATAGGCACAAATACTGTTTTAAAGGTCGGTTACTTCACTGACTCCCCAGTACCTGTCACTTCACAGTACTGTAGAGTTGTCAAAAGGATGTTATGCATGTGGACCTTACAGATTTGTACAAGAATCCCCAGGAACCTAGAAAAGGTGAAAACGGAGCCACCTCATGAATGTGGACCCAAAATTCCAGTTTGCCCAAGGCCACCTACTAGAAAGGTGACAATAGAGTTCAAAGTAAGACTTTAGGTCAAAAACTTGGGTCATAAATTCTACTTTGTATTTATGAAAATGTCAATATTGTCCCCAGAAGGCCTCTCTTACGATTATGCTAAAATACTCAGAAAACATTTGAAATAACGTCTCAGTTTGTTTGAAATAATCTACACATACATTTATTTATCTACACTGGTGAAAGTGATAAGTGACATAGTAAAAACAATCCTAAATTATATTTGATGGAATTCACAGCATGATAAAGAAAACTTAACATTAAAGGGAATTGCGCTGTTGTAAGATGCCTAACACGTACAAGACCCCGCTTGCAATCCCTAATACTGCCCCACCTCCCAAAACAACAGCAATAAAAGCTTCATTATTTGGCTGGGCATGCAGCTCAGTTGCTAGAATGCCTACCTAGTGTGCACTAAGTCCTGCTTTCAATCCTTAGCCCACCTAAACCAAGTGTGGTGGTGCATGCCTATAATCCCAAAGTGTGGAAAGTAAACACAGAAGGATCAGACATGTGGAGTCACCCTCAGAGGAAAAGTGAATTGATTACACTTTATCATAGATACCTGTACATAGAAAAATGCAGTGTAGATACGGTTGGGGGAATCCATTAGTGAGTCCTGGTAACCAACCCTGTGGTTTAGAGGATTCCATTGTTACAAAATTAGAGAAATGTTATGGGAAATTTTTGACTCTGCTGAAACAGGCAATTTCCAAGAGTGTGAAGAAAGTGTTCACCTTTCTAGGCTGCAAAGGGTGGGCAAAGCATGGCACTGCTGCCCACTTCCTGACAGTCACCTTCATGGAAGGCATAAGCGCCTTACTGAACTCTGCCTCAGAAGGCAGAAGATGGAAGGCATATGCTCCTGTGGACACACCTTGGCCAGGCGTGGATGGTGGTCACGTGCTCGAGCTATGGAGAAACTTTTCTCTCTGCCATTTGGCTAAGAGTTAGCTGGCTCCGTGCCTAGCTAGTTCTAGTGCCCATCTGTCAGGGTGGCACCTGGCCCTTTTGCAGAAACAGATGGTTTCAAAGGATCTTTCGTTGCTGGCCTTCCCATAATGACGCTGTAAAGAGGCCCAGTGTCATTAGGGGGCCTGACGAAAGTGAGCTAGCCTCATCCAGGGCTTGATGGAATCTTCACTTGCCCTCTTTTTCTGATATCTTTGCCCTGTAACCAAATTGCTTTACTTTCTTCTTTTCATTTTTTTTGTCTTTTTTTTCCTGACTTTTAAAAAAAACAAACACACAAACAAACAACCTCTTTCCCCAGGCTCACAAGATGGCTCACTAGGTAAAATGCCTGCCACAAAGCCTGATGACCTGAGTTCAGTGCTCCAAACCCACATGATGGAAGGAGAGAACCCATTCCGGAAAGTTGCCCTCTGACCTCTGCATGCGCATCATGACAACATCTGCCTGCCCCCCCCCACACACGGTGGGGGGGAGCACTTCCCCTAATGATCTACTCCTGCCTTCAGGCCCACCTCCTAAAGGTCCTATGGTCTTCTTTTGTTGTTGTTTTTTGTATTTTTAAAGGCTTTTGTGGGAGTTGGGAAATATGATCATAATGTATAGTATACATGTATGGAGCTGACAAAAAATTAAATAAACACACTCACACAGGAGTTCTGATTTGAGACAGCTAAATGCTACAGATACCCAAAGGCAGGCCCTGAGGCTCCAGTCTGGAGGGTGGACTGGTAGTCACCAGGTGACTGGTGACCTAGCCTAAGCATCACAGGGCAGCTCCCTCGGTGCTAGGATCCACTGATACCTGACTAAAACCCAGTCTGCAAAGAGTTCAGGTTTGAGCAGCAAGGCTTCCCAGCAGCACCCAGCAATGTGCAAATGACAACCTGGGCTGGGTACTGCAGGCCTGTGCCTCAGATGTCAAAATTGAAATGAGCGAGGGGAGAGGAAAGTGCGATCGCTCTGGCCAGCGCAGCTACAATACAGCCCACTGACTCGAGTCAAAGTGTTCCAACAGCCATATTTTGTCAAAATGTAAAAACAAGTGAAGCTAATTTTTACTTAACCCAATAGATCCAAAATATCATTTCAACCTGTGATCCGTGCAAGCCACTACTAATGAGACAATCTATTTGCTGCTTGTGTCCTTTGAAATCTGGCTTGTATTTTACATCACAGTTCAGAACAGCAGCAGTTTCAAGTGCTCACTGGCCACATGCTGGCTAGTAGTTCTCGGGGAGGAAAACCCAAGCTTGGGTTTTAACAGAGGCTACCTCTAAGAAAGACATCTTTCTTTTAACCATCAGTGTGTTTGACTTGGGTTATGGCCCAGCGGCAACTAGACAAATCCAGTGGCAGGGACAGTCAAGCCAAGCCAACAAAAGGAGAGCTTCCTTCTGGAATACTGGCCCCTTTCATCCAGGCTGCTAGCAGAAGGTGCCACCCACAGCAGGGGGCGGGTCTTGCCACCTCAAAAAAGGCAACCAGGACACATCTTCAGGGTGGCTCCCCACACAGGTGATTCTAATTTGTAGTGAGGTGAAATTAAAAACAAACAAGCAAAACCCAGCAGCATAATCAATTGTTTATTAAAACAAGCAAACCTAAGAAAATAATAATTTTAAAAAATGCTGGGGGCTGGAGAGATGGCTCAGCAGTTGGGAGCACTGGCTGCTCTTCCAGAGGACCTGAGTTCAATTCCCAGAAACCACATGCTGGCTCACAACCATCTATAATGGGATCTAATGGGAAGAGATGGCTCAGTAGTTAGGAGCCTGTGCTGTTCTTGCAGAAGACCTGAGGTGGATTCTAAGC
The DNA here is from genome assembly GCA_004026605.1 of Ondatra zibethicus. NCBI lineage: Eukaryota > Metazoa > Chordata > Mammalia > Rodentia > Cricetidae > Ondatra > Ondatra zibethicus. Next base: position 3,146 of record PVIU01011133.1, read on the forward strand.
ATTCACATCTGGCTGCTCACAGCCACCAGGCTATCCACCAGGGCTTCAAATCTCTCTTCCAGACACTGTAGGCGCTGTTATGATCTATGGTGCGCGTGACCCTTGTGGATCCCACGGAGGGTGGAAGACAGGCAGATACGCCATGTAGAGAAAGCTTGGGTATGGGGAGTTTATTTAGTGGGTATTGGGAGGGTATAAAGGTGGGGGGTATGGAGGAAAGAGAGAGAAATAGGGAGACAAAGAGAGAGAAGAAGAAGAGGAGATGGGGAAGAGGGAGAGAGAAAGAAAGGGAAGAGGACAGAGACCAATGTGCCTTGCCAGGAAGGGAGAGATTGGGAGTGGGTGGAGCTTACCTCTTAAAGGGACAGGATACCCAAGGGACAGGGCAGGCCAGCATTATTATAATTATAACAGGCACCAGTACTCACACATGTACATATAATTTTTTACATAATAAAAATCATTTTTAAAGTTGTTTTCAGATCATGTCATTCCAGTCTAGGCTTGACCTCCTGAGCTCTACTTCCCAAGGGCTGGGATTCCAGGCACATGGCAACGTGACCAACTTGAAAGTGTCCCCTGTGTCATAGGAAAATAACTGTCTGAACTGGTGCTCATTCCATCCTGAGGTGACCTGCGCAGGCCAGGGGAGTGACAGGTCCCGCTGGCCCCATTTGAGCCTCCTGAAAAGAGGAAATAGGTGGCTCTGCTTCGCGCTCAGCTGCCGTCTGGTTGCACCACATGTGCTCGGGGGCAGTAGAGATGGTGCTGGTTCTTAGAGAGGCCAGGGTAATGCTGTGCCCACCCTGAGGACAACAGTTCCCCTGTCACTACCTCCTGGGGCTCAAAAAACTTAGAAGTGCCTCTTGCAGAGAGGCTTCCTCAGCCCCAGGGACTTAGGCCTCCTCGTCCTGGCCTTCAGGGCTGTGAACCACAGTGCCATGGAGCTGACCCAGCTGAACTAGCAGCCGTGAGCATCAGGAGACTCTGACTTCTATTAGACACCTTTCTAGATGTGTGCCTAGCCTAGGAATGCTCGGTGAGGTTGTTCTTTCCAGTCCTTGAGCCCTAGCATCTGGGCCTGCTGATGAGCACCGCCCCAGGGTTGGCCCCGGGAACCAGACTGTGCCTATGGTGAATCAGTTAAAGCACAGAACAAGCCCCCAGGAAGGTATCGCCTCTCTTACTTCTCAGATGAAAGGAGCTGGGGTTTGGTAGACAAATTAACTTGCCTGCGTCTTTCAAGTTGGATTACTTGAGAAGGAAGCCGTGCGTCAGGGATGTTTTCAGTTACTGCAATAAAATGCTAGAGATTGGGGAATTTACGAAGACTAGAGCCTTATGTAGTTCATGGTTCTGGAGGCTGGGAATCTAAGATCACAGTCCTGCACCTGCTAAAGGGTGTCATGGTGCATTATAGCATGACACAGAGCATCCCCTAGAACAGACCTCTTAGGGCAATTCCCTCTTGCTCTTCTTATAAAGCCACCAAGGATGCCCTGTCCTCATGATGCCATATGATATTACTTTCCAAAGGCCTTACCTCCAAACACAAGAATTTGAGGAACAAGTTCTCAACACAAGAAGTTGTTTTGTCTTGTCTTGAGTTGGGGGTTGTTTGTTTGCTTGTCTGTTGGTTTGTGACAGGGACGCACTGTTTAGCGTGGACTGGCCTCAAATTCTTGGTTCTTCTGCCTCAGCTCCCTGAGTGCTGGGATTATAGGTGTGTGTGTACCTGTGTGTATTGAACTCCAATAACACTAGAGCTTTCGGGAGACTCATTCAAGAAGCACTGGAGGTTTGTGAAATATCCTTGGAAAGAGGAGAGGGAAGAGGAAAAGGAGGTCAGATGGCCATGATACAAACCCAAGGTCAGCCCTGGCCATCCCCACAGGAAACTATGGAGAGAGAATGGCCTTTCACAGCTTCCCTAAGATGTCTGGACTTCTGTGCTCAAGCAACCATCAGTCAAAGAATAGAGACCACCCCCCAAAGGCTATGATGTAGATGAACTGCTCTCTGAAGCTGAGGCAGACCCCAAAGGTACCCACACCCGACAGCATGCGCTCCCTTGAGGGCTGGCCGCCGCGCCTTCACACCAAATCCATTCGGCTAATGAGTAGCGTAGGCTCCATTTGGAGAATAAGGCCCTTAACTTGTGCTTCCTGATCTACGGTAGAGCTCCACCTGTCTCCTGTAGATGTCAATTCTCTCAGCAGCTCTGGTCCTCCTGTCTAGACTGGGTCCTCACTTTTAGAGCTTCTGTAAGAGAGCAAGGTCTTTGGGAGTCCAAATGCCGTGCTGCTCCTGCTGTGACCTGAGTCATGTCACCAGGGCTTCCAGGCCAGTTCCGGTTCCTGAGGCTGTGGGCTCTCTCACTTCTGCCCTGACTAAACTTGACCTGAGGACATTAGCTCCAACACAAGATGGGGCTATTGTGCCTCATCCCATCCATGTCACTTTCATGACCTCTAACAAGACATTCACTTCTACCACAGTGTTTAAAAACAGTGTTTAAAAAGCAGTGTGTGGGGCTGGCAAGAAGATTCAGCAGGTATAGTGGTTTGAATGAAAAAGTGTCCCCAATAGTCCTGAATATTTGAAGTCTTAGTCCCCATTTGGTGGCACTGTTTGGGGCAGTTTAGGTCATGCTGCATTGCAGGAGGAAGTATGTCACTGGGGATGGGTTTTGAGATTAAAAATCCCCTCACCACTTGCAGTCTCTCTCTCTCCTTTGTGTTTGAAGGAAAGGATGGGAACTCTCAGCACCCTGTTGCCATGGCTGCGCCTGCCATATGCTGCCTCCTCACCATGATGACCTCTCCCTCTGGAGCCATCAGCCCAACAAACTCTAGTAGTTGCATTGGTCCCAGTGTTTTATCACAGGAATAGAAAATTGACTAGTAATGCAGGTAAAGGTGCTTGCTGCCAAAACTGATGACCCAAGTTCTGTTCCCAGAACTCACATGGTAGAAGGGAGAACTGACTCTTAAATAAAATTGTCCTCTGACCCCGACATGAACACTGTCCTGCATACTGTATCACACACATACACAATACAGTAAAGCCTTGAAAAATGTGCTTAAAATGACTGAATAAGAACAGCACATAATTAGCTAAAGGAATTTTAATAGGGCTGGAGACATGGCTCAGAGGTTAAGAGTACTGACTGCTCTTCCAGAGGTCCTGAGTTCAATTCCCAGCAACCACATGGTGGCTCACAGCCATCTGTAATGAGGTCTGGTGCCCTCTTCTGGCCTGCAGCATACATGCAGGGAAAACACTGTATACATGATTAATAAATAAATCTTTAAAAAACATTAAGGAATTTTAACAAACCCTAAAGAAATTCTCACAGGAGAAGCAAAGGAATTGGAAGGACACTGGGACACTTACAAAGAGAGTGTTCCAGAAAGGGTAACCAGGCTGTATGTTTTATGCTCTTCCCTCCCCAGCCTCATGAGGCAGGGATTAGTGAGCCACCCACTAATCTTCAGCCTATCTGGAGCAAATGACACAGATGACAAGCCACATAGGTAAGGCTCAGACATAAGCACACTTCATCTCTCCTTAGGATAGGCAAGCATCATGGTTTAGATAAAACAGCGCAGTTCTCCGAGGGCTAGTGGCAGGCCACAAGGGGTGGTGGGTCCCAGGGTGGGGTTCTGTGGTGCACAGCAAACCACTGCATGTGGTTTAGGGCAGCATCGGGTGGGAGACCACGACAGGCCATGAGGGGTAGCTGGTCTCACCACCTGAGGCCTCTGTGGGTCCAAGGCAGATAAGAGACAGTGGGTGAAAGACCTCGGTGGGTCAGCAGGACAGCTGGTCCCACAAGGAGCCGTCAGCAGGACAGCTGGTCCCACAAGGAGCCGTGGTGAGTAAGAGACAGATAGGCACGCCATGCAGAGAAAGTGGGTATAGTTTATTTAGTGGGTTATGGAAGGGAAGGGGAGAGAGAGAAAAAAAACAGAGAGGTGGGGAAAGGAGAAGAGGAAGCAGCCACCTCTTCCTAAGAGAGAGACAGAGAGAGAGAGAGAGCACAGGCTGGAAGGGGAAGGAAGATCTGCTTGCCTTGGTGGAAGTAGGAAGTGGGCATGGCTTGTCTCTTAAAGGGACAGGACAGATCATTACATTCCCATCTCTTTTTTATAATAAAAAGGCAGGAAGTTAGGCACAACAGGTTAAAGGAATCTAGACGGCAGAGTCTCAAGACTGCTTCCTGCTTATTTGTGGGCATCGTCCTGAGAAAGCTGGGTGCTGGTCACATCCTGGGGTAGCTGGTCTCTACTCCTGTCTGGTGTTTGTGGTATGGAAATGTCCGGTGTCTCTTAGACCTGTTTAAGGTATTGGCAGAACAGCGGACAAAGTTAAGTTTAGGAAAAAAAATTTTTAGGACCAGGAAATTGAGAGGGGTGTATCTGACCTATTTAAGGTGGATCCTTTAATTAGGCTCCCTGGAACTCACAAGAATTTTTTGGGTTTGTGAGAACATAAGTTTTAAACAGCAGCATATTTGTATCAGAATGACTGTGACAGATATTTTTACATAATGAAAAGTATCTTTAAGACTATGAAAAGTAGCATTAGAGAATTTTTGTTAACTTGTATCTTATTAAAACTTGTTTGGTGAGGCTGTCCTTTTTAACAACAAAACTCTCAGTTATCAAACTACATCAGAGATCTTTGAGAAAGATAAAATTTTACCTGTGTTATTAATAAAAAAATGACAGAGAAGTTACTTTGTTGGCACCTAGGGCTACTCCTAAGAGTCCTCCATGGTCACTGAAAGTCGTATTTGCCTCTTGCTGTTTAGTGCAGGGCCTGCCAGGCTCCAGAAGATCCTGTGAGCTAAGAAATCCGTAGGAAGACAAGCCTACCTTGACCTGAGCAACCCCTGGGAAACTCCCTCCTCCACCTCAAAAGCCCAGGAAAACCCCCTCTATCTTCCATCTTGGGACTCTCCTCCCTCAATCACTAGGATCTAAAATTTTTTCCAGACATAATCTCTGCCATACCAGCATCTTCTGAGGGCCAAGCTGCCAACCAGCCAGTTCCACAGAGCCCAAAAAACATGGAAGTAATCAGCCACCTCAGGATGTGGTAAAGCACATCAACTCTCTGACACCCACAAAATCAGCAGAAAACAGTCTCAAGAGACCTGACAGTGCCCCATTCCCACCCATTAAAGACTCCCAAACCCCCAAATTTTTATAATAAACAAAAGGGTGGAATATTATGATCCCAGCCACACAGCAGTAGCAGGCACTTCTGGGTTCCAGGGCAGACAAGTGCTCAGGCAAAATACTTAGCCTCCCCAGGAATTTAAAAGACCCTGTATGACCTACATGCAGCATGGTTGTGTCAGCTACATATGACACAGCTAGTTAAGCCCTTGCGTGCATGTGTGAGATCTGTCATTTGCATATGGTGTAGCTATTGTAATGGTCTGTCCTGTCTCTTTAAAAGACAAGCCATGCCCACTCCCTCCTTGTCCCTGAGGCAAGCTGATCTTTAGCTTCCAGCCTGAGTTCCTTCCTTTTTCCATCTCTCCCTTCTCCCCTACTCTCTCTGTGCCCCTCTCTCTGCTCTTCTCCTTCTCTCCCTTCCCTTCCATAACTCACTAAATAAATATCCAACTTTACCCTTCATGGTGTGCCTATCCATGTCTCCGGCTCCTGCCCGCCGCATGACTCCCTACCCGGGACCAGCCGCCTTCGGAGACCTGTGGTGTGGTCTCGTGGCATGCCTGTCTATCTGTCTCTCCTCATGGCCTGCTGCAGCCACTTGTGGAACTGTGCCAGTCCCTGCCTAGGACTGGCTGCTCTGGGGACTCGCTGCCCACTGCTGCCACTCAGGGACCTGCAGTGTTTTTGCCGCTGCAGCCACTGGGGATCCTGCAGCATTTTACTTTTACCATTACAGCTATGTCAACCCCCCTCCCCCCCACCCTGTGCGCATGTGCTAGGTAACCCTTAAAAGCTGGATGTGCCAACTCCAAGCTCTCTTTCTCCCTACCACCTTCCTCAGGGTTTTGCTGTGTGTTCCGTTTTCACTTGCGCCAGGTAATTTCAGAAAGGCCATTCTTTTATTTGGCAAGAGCACAGTTCTGAGACTCAAGATAACACAACAATGGCTTCGGGATAGTAGCATTTCAGGCTGGAGGCTGAACAGCCATGAGTGGATTGGAGACCAACACTGATGTGGCCATGTGTGTGCAGAGACCAGCGGTCAATGTCAAATTGAGGGACAAAAGAAATAGAAGTGTGTCAGAGATGGAGAGAAATGAATAGCAGCCTTTGTCAGAGTCCCACACTGTCTAGCCAAGGTACTGTGGTTATTCCTGGCTAGGCCAGTCTGTTCATAGTAGGTACCCAGAGCAATTAATTCTTCTGGGCCAGACTCCACACTGCTAGGAGTACAGGCACAAGTCACCATGCCCAGTTTGTGTTTTAGTTTTCTGATGAATAATATATGATGGTAGCAGTGACATTTATCTCAGGGCCTTTTGTTAAAACTAAGTTAATTAATTTTATGTTGAGACAGGTTCTCCAGTAGTCCAGGCTGACTTTGAACTTAGAAAGTAACCAAAGCTGGCCTTGAACTCTTGTTCCTTCTTCCTCTGCTTCCCAAATACTGAGATTATGGATGGTACATCACCATATGTGAGTTGTTGCTATTATTATTATTATTACTATTATTATTGAAATTACCTGACACGAGTGAGAAGGAAACACGGAACATGCAACAAACCTGCTTAGGAGTTTATTAGAGAGGGTGTGTGTACAGGCTTGGTGAGGTCATGCACAGAGAGAGAGAGAAAGAGAGTGAGAGAGAGGGGAAGATGGCGTATCCAGCTTTTAAAAGCTGCCTAGCACATGCTTGCATGCATACAAGGGGTTGATGTGGCTACGTCATATGCAGATGAGGGGGCTCACACGTGTGCCCAAGGGCTTAGCTGAGTCATATGTTGATGATGTAACCACGCATGCACAAGGGCTTAATTGAGTCATAAGTTGGATGATGAAATCCACACAGCACATGGGTCATGGGGGGGGCTTTTAACATCCCCCGGGGCCATTAGGCACTTCTGCCTGAGGGCTTGTCTGCACCTGCATGACCCCTAGAACCCGGAAGTATTAGCCTTATGTGGCTGAAATCATTACAATTATTAGTAGACAAAGTCTCACTGAGTAGACCAGGCTGGCCTTAACTGCTTTGTCCACCTGCCTCAGCATCTTGAATGCTAAGATAACAGGCATATACCATTTTTCTCAGCTTGTTAAGGTCAATTCAAATGGAGACAAAGCCTGGAGAATCATCCTTGAACGGTCAGTTAAGTCTCACAAATGACCTCAGCTTTACTTCATGTGCAGACAGAACTGAAATGTAGCTTGGGTTGTATCTTACTGTGTCTCCCATGATATTACCGAGTACTTGAAGCTTCTGGAAGCAGGACTTGCCAGAGTGAGGAGCCACATGTGGAGGGTGTCTTTTGCTAAATCATCTCATGGTAGCATGACAAAGAAAGAGTAAGAGAGGAAGGGTCCTAACTCATCGCTCTTGTCTAGGTCCCACTGCCTGAATCTGTTTAGAAGGGCTCTCTAGAAGATGCCCCGTCTCCTGGTGTCTAGTAGTTTTGGGCAATCTTTAGCATTCCTTGGTTCATAAATGTGTGTTGAAGATTAAATTCCAGCACAACAATTTTAGAGACACACTAAGTGCTGCCAGCTGTTTTTGGAGTGTGTGTGTGTGCACGCACGCACACGCGCATGCACATACATGTGTCTGTGTGTGTGTGTGTAAACCAGAGGTCAATGTCAAAGAGTCACCTATCTCTGCTTCCCCAGTGCCAGGATTATAGCCATGTCCCACTGCATCCAGCTTTTACATGGATACTGGGGGTCCAGACTAGGGTCCTCATACGTGTACACCAAGTACTTTTCTCACCTATCTCCCCAGCCACATAGTTCTTGTAATTCTTCATAGTAAAGAAAAACACACACAATGGAGGCTCAAGTCACCAGACACAAACTTGCATAACAGGTTTTCAGATGGGATAGATCAAAGAAAGGAGCTGGATACTTGTGTCAGTTACATGTTCCCTTTGTTCTCTGTCCCCATCCAGCCCATGAAAGCCATTCCCTGTACATCCCCAGGTGGTGCTCCTGAATCACCCCTGGTAGGAACCACCCAATTCTTGAATTGCTGCTTGCATAACTGTACTGGATAGTTTTGTGTCAACTTGACACAGGCTGAAGTCATCTAAGAGGAGGGAACCTCAATTGAGAAAATATCTCCATAAGATTGGGTACTAGGCTAGCCTGTAAGGTATTTTGTTAATTAGTGATTGATGGGGGTAGGCCCAGTCCATTGTGGGTAGTGCCATCCCTGGGCTGGGGGTCCTGGGTTCTATAAGAAAGTAAGCTAAGCAAGCCATGGGAAGCAAACCAGTAAGCAGCACCCCTCCATGGCCTCTGCATCAGCTCCTGCCTCCAGGTTCCTGTCCTGCTTGAGTCTTTGTTCTGACTTCCTTTGTTCTGTCCTCAGTCATTCATAGGTGATTAGGAGGTTGGATTTAAGGCATGCTTCATTAGCCATCTTTAGAGTGTCATTTAGGATGTTTTTCAGAGAGAGGTGATGTCAAAATTCCTGGGTACCAGCTAGAAAGAAACATAAATCCGAACTGGGAGAGTAGAGGAAACCCTTTCCTTCATCATGTCTCCTCTATTTTCTAACTCTCTCCCCTGTCTCAGGACCTCAGGATTCTTCAGGGATACCCAGAACCTGTGGCTTTTCCCATTCCTTTGTATGAAATGGTGTAGCATTTGCATTTGATCTATGTGCATCCTTCTGGCATCTTTAAACCATGTTTAAGTTACTTGCATATATAGTGTGATGTAAATGCTCTGTAAATGGCTGTTATATTGTTGTTTAGAAAATAATGACAAAGAAAATGTCTGGAGATGTTCAATAAAGACAATTTGGAATGTATTTTTCTCTCTATGATAGGTTGAACCCACAGATGGAGATGGAGAATCAACTACACACCCTTTGTTCTTATATTTTTTTAAGATTTATTTGATTTTTATGTGCATACACTTGTACCTAACTGTATATGTGTCCATCACATCGGTGCAGGTGCCTGTGGAGCCAGAAGAGGTGCTAGAGTTACAGGTGAGCCACCCAGTGTGGGTGCTGAGGACCAAACCTAGATGCTCTGCAAGAGCAGCAAGTGCTCCTATCCATGGAGCTATTTCCCCAGCCCCTCTTGTTTTGAAATTTGAACAATGCAAATACAGTACTTGCACAAAGACATGAATAAACAAAATTTAAAAATTAAACAACCAAAACCATGCTGTGGAACAATCCTTTTGTACAATATGAATATGTATTGCTCTCATAGGCAGCCTCACTCAGTTACCTTCAAGTGGGTCTTGCCTTTCTTATTGCTCAACACATTTTCTAACTCTGCTCCTCTCTAACTCATCCTTAAATTTATTTTCATGGTGGAAGTCAAGATTTAGACCATACCTGGGTAGAGGTCCCTAAGCTCTGAAGAGAATTTTTTTTCTGGAATTAGCTCTTGTAAACCAGGCTGACCTTGAACTCACAGAGATCTGCCTGCCTCTGCCTCCACCTCCTGGCAATTCTGAAGAGAATTCTTGAGGTGGCATTGTTAGTAACATTGAGTTGTATTTCCCAATCCTAGGGACAGGGCAACTGAATGGAGAGTGTCCCTCCCACCCCTCTCCTCAGCCACCCTGCTTCTCCCTCTCCAATGTATCTTAGTTAGGGTTTCTATTGCTTGTGAAGAGACACCATGACCACGGCAACTCTTATAAAGGAAAACATTTCATTGGAGTGGCTCACTTACAGTTTCAGAGGTTCAGTCCATTATCATCATGGCAGGATATGGTGGTGTGCAGGCAGACAAGATGCCAGAGAAGTAGCTGAGAGTTCTACATCATTTGCGGGCAACAGGAAGTGAACTGAGACACAAGGTGTGACTTGGGCATATATGAGCCCTCAAAGGCAGCCTCCACAGGGACACACTTCCTCCAACAAAGCCACACCTCCTAGTAGTGTCATTCAAATCGCCACAGTAATCAATTTTATCAGTTGCTCATACTTTCTTCAGAGATGCTTATCTATCTGTCATCAATCTCCTCCTCTGTATATAAATAGTGGCATGCAGTTCTTTGATTTTTGATTTTTTTTTTTTGGTTTTGTTTTGTCTTTTGAGACAGGATTTCTTTGTGTAGTCCTGGCTGTCGTGGAACTTGCTCTGTAGACCAGGCTGGCCTTGACCTCACAGAGACTCACCCATCTCTGTCTCCCAAGTGCTGGGATTAAAGACATGTACCACCACCACCTGGCCTTTTCTTTGATTTTTTTTTCATTCAATAGTATATCTTAACGATCAATCCAAAAACCTTCCTGTTTTTGCTACAGCTGCAGAAAATTCCAAATGTGAATGGACAGTTGACCTGGCCCTCTGTAGACATAGGCTCCATGTATAAAGATTTAACCAACTCCAGGTCTAAACTATTCTGGAAAAAAAACCTGTCTTTACTGAACATGTACCAACTCTTTGTTAGCTTCTTTTCCCTAAACAACACAATAGAGCTATTTAGCATTTATATTATCTTAGAGATTATAAATGATGTACAGGTAATTTCAGGTTTACAAGAGGATATGTGTAGGTTCTCTGCAGACAGTGCACCACTTTATAGAAGGGACTTGAACACTCATGCACATTTGGTTATTCAAGAGGGTCCTGAAACCAATCTCCCACAAACACCAGGAGTGCTGTCACTAAGTTGTTTAGCCAGAAGTCTTTATCAGTGCACTTTCAGAGATGTGCAATTCAGCTACCAATGATGCTGTACTGTGTAAGCTACACAAACAGAGCCCAGACAGCTCTGAATGAGCAACTGCTCTTGCCAGAAACTCACAGAAGTTCCAAACAGAGGGCATACTCTGCTGTGTAAGATAAGGAATGATAAAGCAGTAGTGCACAGCCAAAATCCCAGCATTTGGGAGGCAGAGGCAGAAGAATGGAGGGGGGTGTGCATTCATGCATGTATGCATGCATGCATGTGTGTGTGCATGCATGTGTGTACATGTGTGTATGTGTGTACAAGCACATGCAGTGTAAAAGCCAGAGGTCAACCTCAGGTGGCATTCCTTGGGTGTCATCTACTTTAATTTTTGAGACAGGTTATTTCATTGGCTCGGAGCCCATAGGTTCACCTTAGCTGGCTCCATTTGTCTACCCACTGTGGGACTTACAAGTGCACAACACCACGTCTGGCTCTTAAAATGGGCTCTAGGGGGTCAAACTGGGGTCATCAGGTTTGTGTAGCAAACAGTTTACCAACTGCACCATTTCCCCAGCCCAAGAGCATGGAAAGTTCAAAGCCATCCTGAGCTACATGGTGAGACCCTGTATAAATAAATTTAAAGATAAAGTATTCTGAAGGACCAGAAAAGACAGAATTCACTTTCAGTTGGCTGGGGACATGGAGGAAGAGGCATGTTGAGTGTATGAAATAGTATCTGTAGGAGGGAAAATCACAGAAGGATTCATTTAGGAAAAAATTAAGTTACATTTTAGACTTAGATATAGCTCAGCAGGAAAACATTTGCCTAGATTGTGCCAGACCCTGGGTTGGATTCTCAGCACAGAAAAGTAAGATAACTCATACTAAACTATGTATCTAATGTATGGTACAGGGAGGTGAGTTATTGCTTCAATTAAATGTCCTTTGGCTTAAAGATTCAAGCATTAAAATGGCATTATATATACTGCTTGACTAATAATGTATCAGGCACTCCAAAATAAATTAGCCATATTGCAAAACCTGACCCAGTTCTTAGAAACACAGAAAGAAAGAAAGAAAGAAAGAAAGAAAGAAAGAAAGAAAGAAAGAAAGAAAGGAAGGAAGGAAGGAAGAATCCCCATCAAATCTCTCGCCTCTGAAGATTGGATTTAAAGACACTCCTTTCTATTCAGTGGGCCTATCTCTGGTAAACTAGAATAACACCATTCCTAGCCTTTGCCATTTCTTGGGGACTATTGTCGGTTCCCTTCTTCATTAGTAGATAGATCAATGTAGATAGAATGCAGCAAAGAGAACAAATTTCCCCACGAACAGGAAATGTGGGCCTGACATCCTTCCAGATTATACTAGATGCCCTGAATTATTAAGCGGGGCATTGGATATATTTCTCAGTGTGAGAGATTATATTTAGCTCCCTGTACTGACAATTTGAGCTTTGGACCGTCCAAGGTTTAAAACTTAATTTGTAATGATAAGATTTCTTCTGTATTTGTTTGGGGGAAAACCATACCTATAACAAAGATGGCAAATCATTTTTAAACTGACCCAGAGAGCTTAAAAGGCAATTAGATCTGGAAATAGGGCTACAAATAAGAACTGGTAAAACCATCTATTACTAACTTTTGGCACTTTCATTTCCAGGTTCAGTCTTCCAGAAACTTAGTTTGACATGCACTGGAAAAGACTTGGGCTGTAGCATCAGCCAGAACTAGGTTCAAGACCAGATTTAGGCAAACTATTATAAGATGCAAAAATATTTGCAGTTATTAAAAATGTATGCATATCTTAAAAATAGATGGTGCTGCAGCATTTCATGTAAATAAATGAAAAATGTTAGAAGCATTTTAGATGTCTGTGGAAATAGGTTTGGAAAAAACCCAAATCATTAGACATTATATTGCGAACCAACTGGAGCCATTTCTGTCTGGCATACATGAACCACCGTTGAGGAAGCTAGTGTCTACTTATTCCTTACCTTGCCTCTCAGTTCTAATGAAAGCAGATACCTGGCCCAATCTGTCCACATATATATAAACAAGCAGATACAGCTACAGCTATACAACCTCTTCCTAGACTCAGAGAACCCTGAGGCAGAGGCTGCAGAGTTCTGTGTGGAACAATGTTATAACTGATCTACTTCAGATGTCTAAGTGGGGCAGTGGCTACAATGTTATAATTGAGGCAGTGGCTACAGTGTCATAATTGGGGCACTGGCTACACTGTTATAATAGAGGCAGTACTTTACAGTGTTGTACAAACTGGATACTTTTAGCCTTTTAAGTTACATTGAAAAACCACAATGTCTAAATTCATGGCTGGGCATTCGATATTTTTTTTCTTGGTTTTTCAAGACAGGGTTTCTCTGAAGCTTTTTGGAGCCTTTCCTGGAACTAGCTCTTGTAGACCAGGCTGGCCTCAAACTCACAGAGATCCGCCTGCCTCTTCCTCCCGAGTGCTGGGATTAAAGACCTGTGCCACCACCGCCCGGCTGATATTTTGTTTCTTACTTGGCTTCTCCTGAAACAAAGCTGAGACACACCACCCTTCTGGCAAGAGCTACCAAACCTAGAACTTAGGTCACTTAGCACACACTACTTGCTGGTCCAGATTCGACTATGTTGTCTGTGCAAAAGTGTCTAAGAGAGTGCAGCTTGTTCCTTGTTTTACCAATAAACTGTTAGTTTGCTTGCTTGTGGTGTTGAAGATAGAGCCCAGGACAACACACAGAGAGGAGAGCACTCTACCACCGAGGTGCACTCCCAGCCTCAGAAGTGCTAATTTCTAGTAGGCATTGTGCAGATTGTCAAAACATCTAATGTGGTCGGGAGACAAACTGTAGTATTAGGAGGGGCTGGGGAGATGGCTCAGTAAGGATGCTTGCTGCAGAAGTATGAGAAGGAGTGGGTTTGGATGCTCAGCAACCATGTAAAAGCCAGATGGAGTGGCCTGTACTTGCAACCCCAGTGTTGGGGATACAGTGACAGGGGGGATCCCTGGAGTTTGCTGGCCAGCCAGCCTAGCCAAAACCCAGAAAGTTCCAGGCTCAGTGTGAGAACCTATCTCAAGATAAAGGGGACATTTGGGATCTCAATAAATGACAGTGACAAAGGATATTTGGGAATCTCAATAAATAAAAACAGCATGTAATTAGCTAAAGGACCTTTACCAAACCCTAAAGAAATTCTTAAGAAAGAAACAAAGAACAATGGAAGCACACCAAAACTCTTAGGAAGCTGACAACGGATATCGTTCTCACCACAGGCTAACCATCTGGCTGGGACTGGAATTACAGATGCTAGCTGCCGCATCTAGCTTTTTGTTTGTTTGTTTGTTTGTTTGTTTGTTTGTTTTAGATATAAACTGATTGGCCCATTAGCTCAGGCTTTGTATTAGCTCTTATAACGTATACCAGCCCATTATTCTAGTATATGTTAGCCACATGGCTTGGTACCTTTTTCGGCAGGGTAGGTCATATCTTGCTTCTTCTGTGGTCTGGGCAGGACTGCATCTAGCTTTTTAACTTGGGTTCCTGGGACAGAACTCAGATCATCAGAGGTGCATAAGCAAGCACTTTTACCCCACTGAGTCTTCTCACTAGCAGATGGAGTAAGAAGTATTCAGAGAAGCAGGAATGGGGGTTATTGCATGTCCCAATGTTCTCCTCCAACAAACACAAAGATATATATATATATCTTCATATCTATGAAGGGTAACAAACTGGGCTGAAAAGGTGCAGGGATTTTGTTTTGTTTTTATTTTTTATGTTGTGTGTTCCCAGTGGTTCTGAGGTTGAACCCCCGTCCTGTTTTGGCAATCACTCTGCCACTGAGCCATATTCCAAGTCCTTGAGAAGGTGGCATAAACTAAATAACATACACCATATTGCCTGTGCTTAAACCGCACTTCCCAGGGTTGTTAGGAATGTTGGCTGGAAAAACTTAGGATGCACAGCGCCACAGGAAGCTCCCAAGACAACACTTTCAAGGGGCCCTGGAAGTTTCTGTGGGGCACCAAGCCTCTGGGGGGTGGCAGGAGCTTCTTCGGAGTGTGGGGGGCCAGGAGCTTCTGGTTGTGAAACTGGAAAAGCTTCTGAGGGGCGTGAAGTCCCCAAGGGCGGGAAGTTCCTGAGATTGGAGGCCACAAAGCTTTAGAGAGTCACAAAGCCTCTGAAGGGCTCAGAGTTCACGAAGTGAAGATGATTGCTGTGCTCTGCTGTAGCACGCCTGTCCTTCGGGTAACGGAAGAGCCAAAGGAGAACTGTCTGAATGAGCTTATTAAGACATCCCCCATCCTCCCCTCCACCCTCACCCTACCCGGCAGCAAGGCAGTTGTTCCTCATTCCTTCCACCAGCTAAAGCTCCTGAAATAAGGCTTCAGGAAACTTCTGAAAACTCAAGTCACTACCGTCTAAGTCTCCTCAGCTTGACGTGTCAAGGGAACACACTAAAAAGGAAGACCCAGCCAAGCAAAAGTGGAAAAAGAAAAGTTATTATGTCAAGCTTTATCAACAAAAACTTGGGAAAGGAAAAGAGATACTGAGAAGCAGGAAATATCATGACCCGGTCAAGGAACCGAGAGAGAGGCCTAGGCAAGAATGACCAGGAAGCCGATCTGTTTGGAGCTATCTATCCGGCTGCCAAAGCCAAATAAAAATTCTTGGGGAGCAAAGAAACCAAAGAAAATTAGCCCCTGAGTCCAAATTGGATGGTAAGACTCAACACAGCTGAAGGGTGAAAGGCTTGGATTTTGCTGTCCTTCAGAAGGCCCGAGAAGAAGCTGCCATCAAAGAGTGAGAAGAGGAGCTAATGAAAAGAGCCCACATGGAAACTCAAAAAGATGAGATTTCTGAAAATAAGAATAAATTTAAAACATGTCTAGACTGTAACATTTACCAAGTACTTTCTGAGAATAAAACATGTAAGCCGAATGTCCTGTTTCTTCCTGGCTGCATGGTCCATGTGATAAACCAAGCAAACAAAAAGCAAGATACAGCTGGGCAGTGGTGGCGCACACCTTTAACCCCAGCACTCAAAGGCAGAAGCAGGTGGATCTCTATGAGTTTGAGGCCAGCCTGGTCTACAGGGTGAGTTCCAGGAAAGGCTCCAAAGCTACAGAGAAACCCTGTCTCAAAAAACTAAAGCAAGATACAAGCATCATCAAAGGCTGCCAGTTGGATTCCAGTTGGCATTAGGCAAAAGCAGAAATTACTTAAATAAAGTATATGGGCTTTAGTTAATGTGTGAATATTGGTTGACGGCTCATGATAAAAATATTAATGAATACATACTGCTCTTGCAGAGGAACAGAGTTCAATTCCCAGCATTCAGGTCACGCTACTCAGAATTGCCTGTAACTTCCACTCTAGAGGATCTGGTGCCCTTTTCTAGCCCCGGTGAAGACTCGCATACATATTGCGCAAGCGCATGCACACACCTCCCCGTTGGGTCCCCTCTCCTGGCACCTTTTCTAGTTTTCACTGCCACCTAGGTCTCAGGGAATGCGAACTGAGACAATACATGACAAGCTCTGTTTCCCCTCCCCCCTTCCTAATGTCTGAGAGTAGTTATTGTAAGGTATTCCCACAAGCTGAGGTACAGGATTCCTGATATGGCCCTTCTGAGAGGGTGAGGGAGAGTGTCTGAAGATCAGAGAGTGCCCTCCATATGTTATCATGATCACAGAGGTGATGGGCAGGTGCTCATAGAGATGACGGTTTCCTGATGTTGCTGAGGATGGATTGGTAATGAACGATTCACACTCCCTAATGTATCCAGCCTAACATTGAGAGGTGAGATTGTCACCTGCACATGTCATGCTCCAAAGCCACACAATCAAGTTATAGGAAAAGAAATTACCCCCACAATCTCATTTTAGGTGAGTTTACAATTTTGTGTTGGATTGCATTCATAGTTGTCCTGGGGCATATGGAACTAAGAAAAAACTCATAGGTGTGATTTACACCTGCACAAGAAGAAAAAAAAAAAGAAGATTCATGCATTTTACCACATGCTAGGTGAGTGCTTTTCCATAAGTTACATCCTCAGCCACAATACACACAAATCTTAGGCGAATAACTTATGCCTCCACCATGTGTATCCCCCATGTGACCACCATTCATATGAAAATACAGAACATCTCCTGGACCCCAGCAAGTTCCCTTGTGCCCCTTCCAGGTCTGCCTCACTTTCCCTCAAAAGCAGAGCACATTCTATTGTCATGATTGGATTGATTTGTGTGTGTGTGTTTGTGTGTGTGTGTGTAGAACGATTCCAAAATTATGAGAATCAATATCCAGGGGCTCGATTAGATAAACACCCATGAAACCTTGTGTGAGATTACCCTCTGCCTTAGTTGGGCTATAATCAGGAGACAAAATAGTTGAAGCAGAAAAATAGCAGGCCAAGAATTGAAGTTGCTGAAGAAATCACTGCAAGGGCTGGAGGAGCAGAAGTTAAGGGACTGTCTCTGGTGTCAAAATCACAGGGCTTCAGCTGCAGTCCAGAGATTAGGAAGCTGCCATTTTGCCTCCATGAAGCTGGGGATGTGGTTGAATGAAAATGATGTGACAGCTCCTAGGTGTTGTAAAACAGCTCAAGAGAGACCTCAGCGGCCAAGCGGCCACGGGGGTGGGGGAGGGGTGGAGTGGGGCGGGATAGGGGTTGTTGGGAGCCAGAGGCCTCGCGGTGGACCGGAGACAAATACGCCTAAGCCACGCAGGCAGAGTTTAGGTGAGTTTATTGAAAGAAGGGTAAATGGGAGGGGGGAGAAATTCAGAGAGAAAGAGGAAGAGGAGGAGGCAAGGACCAGCCTGCCTCTTCAGAAGGGCAGTGGGAAAGAGAGAGCGGAAATGGGCGGAGCTTGTCTCTGACAGACTACTAGTGAGGTAGCTGTCATAGGACCCTGGGCTGCCTAGGGTACTGCCTGGGTTCATCCTGCCAGGTGACAGGGACCAGCAAAAAGCCTGAATCCTAACACTAGGTATGGCTGAAGGAAAAGGTTTTGTTGTAGACACGGGGGAAGAGTTCTGCCAGAGGCATCTGGAACAGCCCAGGCTGAACATGGTCAGCAGAATAGGCTGGGCCATGATAGAGAGAAAAAAAAGAGAGTCAAAAGGACCAAGAGAGCACATGGAAACCAAGAGACCAAGATGGCTGGTTTATATAGGAAAGAGAAACTGGGGGAAGGGAGCTGAAGCCCAGCCCCTGGGTTGGAGATGTTTAGGCTGGCGGCCAGGTGAGAAGTTCTGGGAAGATCTACAGGTACGGAGTGAGACTTGTCCCTGGTTTCTTTGGGGACCTGACAATAGTGTCTTTAGCCTTTGCCTCATCCTGTTAGCCAGTACCACAACAGCAGGAGCATGGCTTCTGTCTTGCTTTTGCTTTCCAAAATATCACACACAAAAAAAATGCATTCCAACTGTTTGGAATCTCCAGTTGGGGAGTGGGGCATTCCAGACCCTGCCCTCAGCACGCTAAGCAGCAGCTCCCTGGACTAGACTTCTGAGAAAGACTGCCATCAGCTCCTCCTCCCCACCCCCATACCCGGGACTCCGCCTGCCCGGTGTTTAAGACCCGGCCCATAGGTCTGCCGCGTGTGCTTTCATGTTCTCTTTTCCTGCCTTCCTGAGAGTCACCCGGGGGGGGGGCTCTGCTTTGCATTGCTCTGTTTATTAAATCTAGATTTATTAATTCTGTTTGATTTGGCTTATTGCATCAGCAGCAGAGGAACCCAGTAACCGAGGATCCAAACCATACCTGGAAATCTCCAGTGTTTGGTTGGAAACTCCAGCTCATTCCTGATCCAGAAAGCCCCATTCTCCCCACCCCCTCACCCCCCCCCCCCCACCCCCCCCCCGTCTCTCTCCAAACCCTGCCCATTCAGCTCTCCAACGAAGGGATGGTACCAAAAAGCTCAGGTCACATTCTTGGTGGCTACGGCAGTTCCTCCTCTGAAGTTTCCAGCTGCCTGAGTTCCTGCCTAAAGCCGCCAGCTTTTGACAATGCTTGAGCATAAACCCTGCTTGTGGACACGTCATCACCCCTTGCCTACAACCTATATAGTTGCCCTGCTTTAGTTTGGACGTGTGGTTTCTCCTGCCTCAATCTCTGGGGCTGGAGAACTAACCTGGGAGTTGCTTTGCTCAAATAAACTTGCTGTTATGCTTTTTCAATTCGGCTTGATCTGGCTTACTGCATCAGCAGAGAAATCTAATATTGGGGTGCAGAAAAACTATTGAAAAGCAGTCTAGGTAGTGTAGCTTTTAACTTTCCAGCCTGAGATATGAGAGGAAAACTAAGTGGGGGGTGGAAATGGATACTGAGTTTCTGGCACGCCTTGTAAGTGCTGATTTATGTGCATGGCCTGTCTTAGATAAGTCAGGAGCCACATATGCATCTCGGAGACATCAAATGGGTTTTGCATCATCCTAATTTTGCTGTTGTTAGATATAAGTATTGACAGGGAGATGGCTCAGTGGAGTAAAACTCTTGCACAAAGTCCTGATTACATCCCCAGCACCCACATAAAAGCTGGGCACAACAGTGTGTACTGTAATCCCAGCACTGAGAAAGCAGAGACAAAAGGTCCACCTGACAACCAGGCTAGCCAATATGACAAACTCCAGGTTAGGCAAGATTCTGGGTCAAAAAATAAGGTGAGCAACTAAAGAAGACACTGAACATAAACCTCCACACATGCTTGCATGAGTAAGCACACACACACACACACACACACACACACACACACACACACACACCACATACTGACAGACCTAAAAAAAATGGGTGAGTGAGAAGGCAGAGATTTATCAGTGGAAGCATGTTATAAAGAACCTAATAAGAGCTGGGCGGTGGTGGCGCACACCTTTAATCCCAGCACCTGGAAGGCAGAGACAGGAGGATCTTTGTTAGTTTGAGACCAGCCTGGTCTACAAGAGCTAGTTCTGGGACAGGCTCCAAAGATACAGAGAAACCCTGTCTCAAAAAAACAAAAAACAAAACAAAACAAAAAAAGAACCTAATAAAGGTGGTTGTGATGATGCTTGCCTTTAATCCTAGCATTTGGGAGACAGAAGCAGATGAATCTCTGAGTTGGAGGCCAGTCTGGTTTACATCCTGAGTTCCAGAGCTAAGGGTTACATAGTGAAAGACTATGTCTCAGAATAAATAAATAAATAAACAACTTTATATTGACTCACAATTTTTGCCTACATGTGATATGGTTAGAACCACTAATTTTGCCAATCTGGTAATGTGTTGAAACCTCTTTCAAACTCACTTTTCCCTAACTAATACCAAGGTTGAGCAATCTATAATTACATTTAACTTGCCTTTGGATTTCCCCTTTTGTAAAGTGCTTCTATAAGTCTGCTGCCCATTTTTCTAATAGCTTTGCTGACTGAGTTCTACATGTTCTCCATGTGTTCTGGAAACAGCTTGTCTTTCCCATCCCCATTTTTGGGAGGAGGGGTATTGCAGGCGAATTGTTCACACTGCCGGTCTGCTGTAATAGTAAAGTTATACCTTGAATCCAAGGGTGGAGTCAGCAACTGACTGACTGCAATTAGCAAGAGATATATTGGAGGACTAAGGAAGTTGGATAAAGAGGAACAGGAAGACAGAAGGAAGGGCTTGGGAGATTTCGAGTGCTTTTGGATCAGGAAAAATGTGGAGAGCAGGGACAGCTGATCATCCCTCTGCTTCTCCTTGGCTTTATCTTTGGATTTATCCCTCTCCTGTTCCTTGCATGTGTTTCATTTTTTGGAATTTGAAAAATTAAAGTATGTACACAATACTATAAATATATATTCAGAATTTCAATTGCTGACTACTTTGAGTTCTGAAAAGGCTGATTCTGTTATTACACATTAGACATTATGGCCATTATCAGAATACCTGTA
The DNA here is from genome assembly GCA_004026605.1 of Ondatra zibethicus. Taxonomy (NCBI): domain Eukaryota; kingdom Metazoa; phylum Chordata; class Mammalia; order Rodentia; family Cricetidae; genus Ondatra; species Ondatra zibethicus. The sequence continues at coordinate 23,891 of PVIU01011133.1, forward strand.
CAAATTAAGACTGACAGTGTTCCAGCATATGTCTCTAGTAAAACGAAACAGTTTTTCTACATATTACAGCATAAAAATATGCTTAATAAACAGAAAGGGGTAATAAAGACTCCTGAAGATAGATTACACAATGCTTTATTAACTTTAAATTTTTAAAATGCTAATGAGAAGGAAATGACAGCTGCAGAGAGACATTGAATAATAGAAAAAAAACTGCTGAATTAAATCAGCCTGCATACTTTAAGGATGTGTAGACCTCAGAATGGAAACCAGGATATGTATTATGTTGAGGAAGAGTTTTGCCTTTGTTTCCACAGAAGAAAAAAAATATGGATACCATTAAAATTGATAAAGATTAAATTTGAACAGAAAAAACTTCTTGATTAGAAAAGGTGAGAGTTCATCAAACAGTGTGGTCATTCAATATAAACTAACTTATAAGACTAACAAATGCTTTTCTTTTTTTCCCATGATATTTATTGAGCTCTACATTTTTCTCTGCTCCCCTCCCTGACTCTCCCCTCCCCACTTCAATCCTCCCCCAAGGTCCCCATGCTCCCAATTTACTCAGGAGATCTTGTCTTTTTATATAATCTACTTCTCATGTAGATTATATCTAGTAGATTATATCTAAGTCTCTCTGTGTCCGCATTGTTGTATAAGTTCTCTGGGATTGTGGTTTATAGGCTGACTTCTTTGCTTTATGTTTAAAAACCAGCTATAAGTGAGTACATGTGATAATTGTCTTTCTGTGTCTGGGTTACCTAACTCAAAATAATGTTTTCTAGTTCCATCCATTTGCCTGCAAAATTCAAGCTGTCATTATTTTTTTCTGCTGTGTAAATGTACCACATTTTTTTTTTTATCCATTCTTCAATCGAGGGGCATTTAGGTTGTTTCCAGGTTCTGGCTATGACAAACAAAGCTGCTATGAACATAGTTGAGCACATGTCCTTGTGGCATGATTGAGCATCCTTTGGATATATACCAAAAAGTGGTATTACTGGGTCTTGAGGAAGGTTGTTTCCTAATTTTCTGAAAATTACCACACTGACATCCATACGGGTTGTACCAGCTTGAATTCCCACCAGTAATGCAGAAGTGTTCCCTTTTCCCCACAACCTCTCCAGCATAAGTTGTCATCAGTGTTTTTGATCTTGGCCATTCTTACAGGTGTAAGATGGAATCTTAGAGTTGTTTTGATTTGCATTTCTCTGATGACTAAGGATGTTGAACATTTCCTTAAGTTTCTTTCAGCCATCTTAGATTCCTCTGTTGAGAGTTCTCTGTTTACGTCTGTACTCCATTTTTTTTTATTGGATTATGTGATCTTTTGGTAACCAATTTCTTGAGTTCTTTGTATATTTTGGAGATCAGACCTCTGTCTGATGTGGGGTTAGTGAAGATCTTTTCCCATTCTGTAGGCTGTCATTTTGTCTTGTTGACTGTGTCCTCTGCTTTACAGAAGCTTTTCAGTTTCAGAAGGTCCCATTTATTGTTTCTCTCAGTGTCTGTGCTGCTGGGATTTTATTTAGGAAGTGGTTCTCTATGCCAATGTGTTCAAGTGTACTTCCCACTTTCTCTTCTATAAGGTTCAGTGTGGCTGGCTTTATGTTGAGATCTTTGATCCATTTGGACTTGAGTTTTGGGCATGGTGATAAATATGGGTCTATTTTCATTTTTCTACATGTTGATATCCAGTTATGCCAGCACCACTTGTTAAATATGCTTTCTTTTTTCCATTTGATTTTTTTTCTTCTTTATCAAATATGAGGTGTTCGAAGATGTGTGGATTGATATCTGGGTCTTCTATTCAGTTCCATTGGCCCTCCTGTCTGTTCTTATGCCAGTACCAGGCTGTTTTCAGTACTGTAGCTCTGTAGTAGAGTTTGAAGTCAGGGATTGTGATGCCTCCAGAAGTTCTTTTATTGCACAGGATTGTTTTGGCTATCCTGGGTTTTTTGCTTTTCCAAATGAAGTTGAGTACAGTTCTTTCGTGGTCTTTGAAGAATTTTGCTGGGATTTTGATGGGCTAACAATTGCTTTTCATTTAATCAGATATAACCTGTCACAAAGGGAAACTCACCAAAGTTAGGGTTGGGGCAAGGTTTTGTTTTTTTTCTTTCCAGAAGAATGAAAGAATCCAATTAAGGAATCTGAAGGCCAGTGGACAATGAGACATCTGAAGGAGAAGAAAAAATCATCCAGAGAAAATGTCCCAAGAAAAAGAGTAAAGTGGTGTGATGGTATAGCATACTTCCAATAGGATAAAATCTCATAAATCTGCCCAGATCTTTGTTTCTATTGTTCACTACAGACATATAAGGCAAAATGGTCTTTTTGTAGTCCCAATTTAATTAAAAACTAAAGCTGACTTTAGAGTTGAAACATGGCTCTCTCCTTCTGTAAACCCAAGCATGCTTGTTAAAGGAAAATCAAAAATCTCTGTCTCATGTCAGAAAAGCCACCTCATATGGGACAGAAGAAAAAACAAAATTAAGGGACTGTTCTATTTCTATTAATCTCATAGTCCTTCGGATTTATTTTGACTCCTTAAAACTTATCTTAAGGTATAAATATCCTAAAATTTATAAGATTAATATATATATGTATATATATGTATAAACTATCTGTCATGATATTAATGGTCATATAGAGCACTAATTTTAGAAATAGGCTTCATCTAACTTCCTGTATGTGATTTCAGGTTTGAATCTGAAGCAGGTAACTAGGAACTAAGTTTGTGTACCCCCGATGTATTTAATAGAGTGTGGTCCTTTAACCTTTCTGAGACCTGCTGCATATGACATTTAAAATGTTTGAGTTTTCTGTAGTGAACCATGACCATTCCTAACAGTGACCTTTGAAGTCTCCAAAAGGATGATGTGACCCCACAACAACAATTCCACTTGGATTATGTAATGCTAGTAAGCTTACAAACACCACCCAAATATCAGCTTTGGACTACAGACTGCTTAGGACAATTTCAAGGTGGTTAGCTAAGATGGTCCAGCCTCATATTCAGCTAGGACTTCAGAGAAGCCCTGCACTTCCCCATCACACCAAGACTGTATAACAGCTAGCTCTCCCAGGACTTGACCTTAATCTCAATTTTCTCAGTGTTCCCCAAAGATGCTGTCACCCCCAAACAACAGGAAGTAATTTTGAAAACAACACCCAAATTCCCAAAAGGTGGGGAAAGTGGTTTCTGATCATTTGGTGGATTATGGATATTTTGCATTGTTGAGGGGGATTGGTTACAATTTGAGATTAAAAACCTGATAAATCCAAGGAACAGTGGAAGACCAATCAGCTGATACCATGTTCCATGTTTTCCAGATCCAAAAGCCAGTGAAATCTCTCCAAGCCTCTCTTTCTCTCTTCCTGTGCAAATTGGACATGCAGACACAAAAGAAGGTGACTGCCTAACTTTGCTAAGACAAAGTAGGACAGCCATTCAAAAATCCCTGCTTTACAAAAAGTCTGTCAGATGCCCATAGGCTGAAGATGGATGCCCCAAGGTTGTAGAAGAACCTTGGGGTGACTGTCCAGGCAGCGAGATGTCTCTGTTGTTTCTGTAGTTTTGGAAGTTGCTTGTTCTACATTTCCTGGTTACTCAGGTAATATATCCTTCTCAGATCTCTGATGAGGCTGAAGATTAGATAGTTAAGTTATAGTTTTCCTTAATTATGGTAGAAAGTAAGTTATGTACAAAACTTTGGACTCACCAAGATAGGATAGACAATCAAGTATTTTCTCTGAATTTGCCAAATACTAGTGAACTAGACATTTTAAATGTAATTCTTATTTGATAATTGTTCTTATTGTATATAGTTTTACTGTGTTAGAGTTAGAGTTAAACCCTTTCCTTTTTATTTAGACAAAAAGGGGGAAATGTGGGAAAATTGTTCACACTACCACCCTGCTGTGCCAATAAAGTTATACCTTAAATCAAAGGGTGGAGTCAGTGATTGGCTGGCTTGAATTTGTGATATATATGTTGAAGGCCTGAGGAAATTGGGTAAGGAGGGACAGGAAGGGAGAACAAGGGGCTTGGAGAGATTTCACTGCCTTTGGAACTGGAAAACTTGGAGAGCAGGGTCAGTTAGTTATCCCTCCTCTGTTCCTTGGTTTTATCAGGCTTTTATTGATGCTAGAACAATTAAGGTAAGCACATGGGGGAGCTTGTATTTTTACTTACTTTATGGTGTTTCCTATCTTTGTTAAAGACATTTTGGCATTTACATAAAATTTAGCAAGATAGTGCAGTGTTCCCTCATATACCTCACAGCCAGTCTTTCCTAGTATTTGCCACAACTAATGATCCAGTATGGGATACACTATCATCAACCAAAGTCCCTCCTTTAAACAGAATACTCTTATCTGCTGCAGGATCTCAGCCAGGACACCTCAGTACATTTAGTCACTGTGTGTCTCCTTAGGCTCTTCTTAGCTGTGACAGTTACTCATTTGTCTTATTTTTTGGTGTTTTGACATTTTTGAGGAGTAGTGGGTAGGCATTCTTGTTAGGAAAAGTCTTAAGATGCACCACTCTGCCAACACAAAAGAACTCCAATCAGACCAGATCAAACCAAATTAAATGCCTGTGTTTAATAGATGGCACAGTCCCAGGTGACTGGGAGAGCATGGCGAGGGAAAGACAGAGTGAGAACACACATAAACCCAAAACCACATGTTCCTTGTTCTGGGGTGACCCTAAATACCCTGTGGGAGTGGTCAGCGCTTGGCAGACTGGGATTTGGAGTCCAAGCGCAAAGCGCTTGGCAGGCTAGAGTGACACTTCCAACTCAATATTACAGTTCTGAAACCCATGTCTTAGAACCTGTTCCGTGTTTTCCCTGTGGATTGAACTGTGTATATTAGTCACTTTTACATAACAGTGACCAAATAAATACCTAACAGAAACAGTAAAAGTTGATTTGGGCTACTGGGTTCTGAGAGATCTCAGCCCATTGTGACAGAGTCACAGTGACAGGAGCAGCTCCGTCCAAGGCAGAGACCATAGATCTGAACCAGGCATGGATTATCACTTTTATTTTATTTTTATTTTTTTGGCTTTTTGGGGGGGGTTCTTGTAAGATACTACTTCGATCATCACTGCACATATTGCCCTGCCACATTTCCACCTCTAAATATTTCCATGCACATGACCAGTTCTTTATTAAAGATTACTAAAGAGCACTAAAGATTGAACCAGTGTTGCATTCAGAAAGCAGAACTGCTGGTGAGTCATTATGTGACCCTGATGACATTTACTCTTCCCTAGGTTTCAGCATCTCCATCTATGCCACAAACAGAAGGCTTTCTATACAGTGTTTATCTTGCTGAATTCTAATGCCTCTGTTGAAAAGAGGTCTTTGATATAAAAGACAAGTTTAAAACAAAAATAAAAGGAGGCCAGGTGGTGGTGACACAGGCCTTAAATCCCAGCACTCAGGGAGCCAGAGGCCAGCCTGGTCTACAGAGTGAGTTCCAGGACAGCCAGAGCTACACAGAGAAATCCTGTCTCAAAAAAAGGTATTTCTCAAGACAGAGAATGAAAGAGTGAAGTTGACTTGTGCTTGCTATTTTATCTTCTAATCTGCTTATAGAATTTTTGCTATTTTTCCAATCAAAATAAATCAGAATGTTCTACAGTTCTTTTTTGTTTGCTTGTTTGTTCTGTTTTGTTTTTCAAGGCAGGGTTTCTCTGTAGCTTTGGAGCCTGTCTTGGAACATAGACCAGGCTGGTCTCGAACTCACAGAGGTCCACCTTCCACCTGCCTCTGCCTCCCGAGTACTGGGATTAAAGGTGTCAGCCACAACAGCCTGGCTAGAATTCTTTTAAGAACAGAAAGGGTTGTATGTTTCTTTAAGTTGAAATCGTGGAAGCTCTGTTACATTTTACCTTATTATATTCCTAAAAAGATTCATTTAGATACATTCTTGCAAGGCTACCTGCTCAAACCTTTTCTCCAACATGCCATGAGGTAGACAAAGAATGGAACTTTAGTTGCCACACACAGAAGTGATTTTATGTTAAGTTGTTTGTTATTTTGATATGGGATTCCCCTCTGTATGCTGTGATAACCATTAATGAATAAGAAACTGGCTTGGCCTGTTGATAGGGCAGAACTTAGGTGGGGGGGGGACTAAACTGAATGCTGGGAGAAAGGAGGCAGAGTTAGAGAGAAGCCATGTAGCCCCACTGGAGCCCAGATGCCAGAACTTTAGCCAGTAAGTCACAGCCATGTGGCGATACACAGATTAATAGAAATGGGTTAAATTAATATATGAGTTAGCCAATAAGAAGCTAAAGCTAATGAGCCAAGCAGTGATTTAAATAATATGGTGTCTGTGTGATTCCTTCAGGTCTGGCCAGCCGGGAACAAGCAAGTGGCCTCTTTTCATACTACATTATTTATTTATTTTGTGGTATATGTGTGTAGGTTAGAAGACAACTTTCAGGTGTTGGTTCTAGCCTCCACCTTATTGGGGCACAGTCTCTCTTGTTTCTGATGCTATGCTGTGTACTCCAGTCTAGCTGGCCCTGGAACTTCCAGATGAGTCTCCCATCTCTGCTTCCTGTTTGTATACCCGAGTGTTGGGATGCACACCACCATATCCAGATTGGTTCAGGATCGAACTTAACATTTTCAGGCTTGCACAGCTAGTGCCTTCACCAGTTAAGCCATCTCCCTGGCCCTTGAAAAAAATTGTTTTTTGGTTTTTGGTCTTTTGCGGGGGCGGGGGGGGGGTTCGAGACAAGGTTTCTCTGTGTAGCCCTGACCATCCTGGAGCTCACTCTGTAGACAAGACTGCCTTGAACTCATATATTGGCCTGCCTCTGCCTCCTGAGTGCTGGGATTAAAGGCATGTGCCACCACTGCCTGGCTGAAAAATGATTTTTAAATGATTAAAAAATATTCAGGGTGGCCATGACGCAGTTTACGTTGGCAAAATTAGCTGCTTTAGACATTTTGGTTCCAATATAATAATTTTACATTCCTAATAGAAAAACAACCCCCCTTCAGATTTTCTTAAAGTCACATTTGTGCAAATTCTCTGTCGGACAAAAACACAAAATTAAGAGTTAAGAGTTTCCTGAAGTTAAGTGAGAAAATCCAGACCGCATTAGAAATTGACAGTGGCTTTGGTAAACAGCGCTTTCTAGAAAGTGCATTCTGAGGGTCTGCAGAGTGTACGTTCGATTCCAGTCTTTAGGGCGGCTAAGCTGTGCCTGGAAGCCTCCCGGAAGTGCTGCAGCTCTTGCTCTCTTTCAGTCAATTCCAAGAAGAAAACCATTCTGTAAACCGAGAATCAGCGAGCCTTTCCCCTCTACCACATCTACTTTAGAGGCGTGCTCCACATTCGTACGGAATGAACTGTAGTTCTGTGTACAAGCCAAGATCCAAAAAAAAAGAGGTATAGCTCAGTGGCAGAACACTTGCCTAGACTGAGCAAAGCTCTGGGCTTCCATCCCCAGAACTGAAAGAAAGAAAAAAAAAGAAACTAAATTTTTAACCTAAAGTTTTAGCTATGTCCTACCCATCTCTTTTGCCAAACTAAACAGTTAAAAGTTCAACTGGATGTCGGGCAGTGGTGGCGCACGCCTTTAATCCCAGCACTTGGAAGACAGAGGCAGGTGGGTCTCAGTAAGTTCGAGGTCAGCCTGGACTACAAAAGCTAGTTCCAGGACAGCCAGGGCTGTTACACAGAGTAACCCTGACTCAAAGAAACCAAAAGAAAAAAGTTCAACCAAAGAAGGCGTTCTCCCTTCCATATAAGCTACATGAATCTTCTCACACCCTGCACTTACATATTAAAATCATATTTATCTTTCTTTTTCTTTTTCTTTTTTTTCTTTTTTTTTGGTTTTTCGAGACAAGGTTTCTCTGTAGCTTTGGAGCCTGTCCTGGAATTAGCTCTTGTAGACCAGGCTGGCCTCGAACTCACAGAGATCCGCCTGCCTCTGCCTCCCGAGTGCTGGGATTAAAGGGGTGCGCCACCACCGCCCGGTTTAAAACCATATTTATCTTTCAAGGTCATCATCTGGGCATTGTTTTCTAACCACAGATGGTGGACAATGTCACTTCTTGCCTTACATCATAGGTAAGAGTCTATGAGGTGTGGGAAGGGATGATCCTGGTCTAATTGGTATGTCTAGCCCTCATATAGCTTTCTTGAGCACCTTGTTCAGATTAGAAATCAAGGGAGGAAAGAATGAAGTAATTACTATTCTGTCGGATCACTCCTTGTAGATGGCAGTTTGGAGGCAAGGTTGTTTGACCCAGCAAGCCTGGTCTACCGAGAGAATTCCAGGACAGCCATAGCAGCATAGAGAAACCCTGTCTCAAAACAATCAATAAAAAACCGAAACGGAATACCCAGTTAGTTGACTTTCAGACAATGGATATTTATTTTAGTATATATAAAACAAATATTCCAGATACACTAAAAATTTATTTTTTATGTACAACTCAAATTCCAGCGGGAGTCCTATATGTTAAGCAGCACCTCTACTAGGCGGGCTGGGCTTCCCCCAGGCGCCAGGCTTCCTTCCCTGTGGTGCTCAAGGTGTGGACTCCGCGGAGCAAAGCCTAAGCTGGGCCAGCGCTTCCCACAGCTGTCATTCCCAGCGGGAGGAGGCACATGATCGGGAAAGACAGACACCCGGGTTGAAGATCGTCACCCGAGGCTGGGCTAAGAGTCTACACCTGGGGGGTAGCTTCACAATGGCTTCTTGAGACCCTGCAACCCGCGGGGCCACCTGCTTTTACCGCTGGCCCTACCCTTCATCTCGTGACCGGTCATTGTGGGCCGGCGGGCGGGACGGCCCTGCTCTTAAAATTGTTGACTCCTATTGGCAGAGGATTCCACCCATCACATTCGGTCCTGCCCCAATCGCTGACGTTTCCTCGGCTGCGTCTCTTCCGTATAACGGCGTAGTTGGCGATTGGCCGAGACCCAGTCCTGGAGCGGCTAAAGGGGTGGGGCCTAGGAATCGCAACCTTCGGGAGCAAGTCACTCGGTCGGGCTGCGGTGCTCCCTCGAGTCCTAGCGACCCTTTTCGTGTAGCCCATCTCCGCTACAGCCGCGGTGGCATCATGGCTGTGTTCGTCGTCCCTCTCCTGTCCTTGCTGGTGACGGGTGAGCAGCCGGGGTGCACTGCGGGAGTCCGCGGAGCGCGGGGACCCTGGGCGGGCGGGGCTGCGGGCGGGGGCCGCAGTGGGGGCAGCCCTCCTCGGGGCTCCGGTCTGTGATCTAGCCTGGGAGACGCGGCGGCCCGGTGGTCTCTGGCGCCCGGCAAGGCCACCTGGAGAGCTCCGGAACCGGCATCAGCCTTTTGGGGGAAGGCGCGTCGCCGGAAGGGACCCTGTCCTCCCATCTGCGGGAGCGCTCCTTCCCCGTTCAAGGCCCTTCGGAGGACCGGTTGCATTTCTCAATACACCGTTGAACCACAGCCCACTACCAAGAAGGGAAAGCCGGCCATCGGCTTAGCCGCTGAGGCTGCTGTCATTTTTCCCTCTTCGTTTCTAATGGTGTTATTAACAATGGATGAAACCTTGCCTCCCTCATATTTGCCTCCATCGTATATATACATTTCAGGATGCAAAACTGAGCCTTCGGGGTTTGTTTTATGTGATTATTTCTTCAGGCGAACGCAGACAATCTCTCAGTATTGATTTCAGTTCCCAATTTGAAGGATGTAGAGACTGGGTTATGAGTCATGCTTTTAGGGTCACATGTCAAATAAATGGTAGCTTTCTTAGTGGAGCCTAGGTTCTCAAACATAGAACAAGAAGCGTGGAAATGAGCTAACATTTGGCCTGTGGCTTGCGAATCATGTGGTAATGCATTTCTTTTTACAGTAATCCTTAGAAGAGCATTTCCTCATTTGGCAGTTTTAAATCAAGCTGGCATGACACAGGTAGTGTGTAACAGAACTGGATCCAAAGGCAGATCAGTTGAGTTCCAAGTAGTGGGTATATTCTCCACTCTATATTGTATGGCACAGGGAATGCTATGTGACAACTTGGGAGTAGTGGGGCCGAGACTGGGGTTGCAGACAGTAGGGAACAAGAAGTCACATGGAGGCAGGCCAGGCGTGGTGACTCACACCTTTAATCCCAGAAGTCTGGAGGCAGAGGTAGGCCAGCCTGGTCTACAGAGTGAGTTCCAGGACAACCACACAGAGAAACCCTTTCTCGGAAAACAACAAGCAAGAACATCTTGGAGGAATGGGTGTTTTGTGGCAAGGATATCTTATGCCTATGCTGTGTGAGATGCTGAGAGGTCCTGCTTCTGGAATGGCAGTTGAAGTGAAAAAGACTAGTGATGACTTTGAAAACCAAAGCTTTCCCCACCCACCCACCCCCTTGGGGGTGCCCAGTGTTCTGTGTTAATAGTTACAATTATTTCCAGGCCTCCAAGTGTTTGAGTCTTTTTCATTTCTGTTGTTAGCTCTGGAACAGCCTTTCTGATTGATTTATCAAGATACTTTGGGGCTTTTTGAAGTACTTGGTAAGTGCTTGTCACAAAAGCATGCAGAATGAGTTTGAACCCCAGCATTCATATAAGAAGCTGGGTACAATGGTGCGTGCTTATGATCTCAGGGCTGGGGAGGTAGACACGGCTAGATCACTAGAAGTTCCTTGCTGGCTACTGTAGCCTAATGGATGAGCTTCATGTCCCAATGAGAGGCCCTGTCTGAAAAACAAGGTGGACAGTTCCTGAGACAAGACATTGGAAGTTGACCTTGGATTCCACATGCATGCTTATTTATACATGTGCGCGCGCGCACACACACACACACACACACACACACACACACAAATATATACTTTAGGAAAATTCTTTTGTTTTAATTGAGTTTTCAAAGTTAAAAACAAAATCTTCCCATTGGCACCCTGGTTTAGCTAGGCATCTGTTGAAATTCCATGTTTTGATATCATGCCTGACATCTTTTGAGGTCCTGGCTGGTCTGGAATTCAAAGAGCTGCCTGTCTCTGCCTTCTGAGTGCCACTGTGTTCAGCTCTATGACATTCTGAGTCAGTGAGGTTTAGGGTTTTGGTTTGGTTTTTGTCTGAGATAAAATAATTGTTTCTCTGCGTGTTTTGGGCGTGCTGTCCTTGCTAAAGTGGTCTAGTTCACATAACAATCTGAGCTTCTGCTTTGCTGGGTCTTGTCAGGTGAGCATACAGTATTATTTTCCACAATGACTAAGTGTGATTTGGTGGAAAACATCTTTAAGAGCTCCGATTTCACTGTTTACTTCAAAACAGTGTTAGGGAACTAGAGAGAACCAGGGAACTTGGGCTCTGAATACCATGTTCTGAGGCATATTTGGAAAAGTTCAGAAGAAGGACCAAGAGCTAACACATGGAATTTGTAGAAATGTAAAGGAGGGAGTTCATTTTGGTAACTGATGCCCTCGAGGATAGAAACAACCTCCCTCCCTTTCTAAAACTGATTGATCCCAGTCACCATTTAAAGAAGCTCAGTGCACAAGACAGTGGAGTTCTCCAAGGGAGGGGCACTAACTCTCAAGCCCAAACTGGAGAGGCTTAAGGAAATTTCCCAGGGGAGGTAGCTCCTGAGAAAACTATGTGAAAGGTTGAGGTGGGGAAAATAATCTAGGTGGAACAGCGTGTGCGTGAGCGCTCAGAGACACGAGAGCTGGAGACTGAAGAGCAGAGAGTTTGTTGAGAGCTCAGAAATCAGGCTAGTGAGGTGTCCAGGGGACATTCTGGATTTCCCTGCAAAGCCCTAGGCAGGGAGCACTGGCATTTAAGCAGAGGATGAATAAATAGATTTGTATTTTGAAAATATGAAGAGAAAGCTGGATCCGAGGGTGGTATGACAGGGTGCTAGGCAGCCAGCTGGAGCAAACTTGGTGAGGAACGGACATGGTGGTGGTGGCGGTGGGATTCAGGAAATAATTATGAAGAAGAGCAGCTGAAAGCAGTGGCCGATTGCTGTGGCGCTGCGGAAGGGTTTAAAGAGGAAGGGTTTAAGCAGCTGGGTGGAAGAGACAGCAGAAGTCTGTGAGAGCTAGTGAGTCCAGGTTCAAAGCAATGGTGGAGTTTAAGCGTGCGGTGAGACCTGGAAGCAAATGTCAATAGAATGCTGAGTGCGTTGGCCTAAGACTGGGGGAGATCTAGACTGGGAATAAAAATCTGGGAGCTGGCAGTGTTTTGGGTGTTTTCAGCCTTAGGGTATATGGGCTCAAGTCCGGGAGCATGACACAGAATTGAGTCCTCTGATCTTTCAAATGGAGTGTGCTGCATGATTCAGTTGAATGCTGGGGAATGTACTAGAATTTCCATGTATGCTTTTTTAAAAAATCCTTTTATTTTAAGTAGGAATGGCCATGTTAAATCCTTTTATTTTAAGTAGGAATGGTCATGTTTTAAACGTGAGTTTTTATCCTGATTACATTGGGAAGAACATTATAAATTCCCTTTATGTGTGTTTTGTAGCCAATTATTGTACACACGTGTAACATATGTATTATAAAGACAGGTAGATGCATGGGCTATTTTCACTTTCCATTTTTCTGTTGAAAGAGCTGATCTTCAAAGCCTGCCGCAGCAGCTGTGAAGGAAGAGCAGGAGAGCTCAGCAGCAGGCAAGGAATTTGAAGGGCAGAGGCCTTGTCTTTATCAAGCCCAAGACGGGATTTCAAAGAGGGACTTGCCAGTGTCGGATGCATGGGGAAGTTAGGGAATTAAGGGCTGAGAATTGTGTTTTAGGGTTTGGTCCACTGTTTCAGTGGAGCAGCCAGAGACTGGGGCCCAAAGCAGGCAGCGTGAGTAGAAAAAGCAGAGTAGTGGACTGTGTGGTCCCTAGGTTCTTCCCCTGAAGGGAAGCATGTTTGATTTAGAGATGCTTTCATTTGGGCAAGCCACCAGTAGGGTTTTGGTGGTTCTAAGTTGAGAATGGCAGCACCCAGGACTTGCTTTGTGCTCAGGAGAGTGGGGGAAATTGGTAGTTTCAGGTGTGACTTGGTTCGCTCATCAACTCAGCAGCATTTACTGAGCAGTGGGTGTCAGGTGCTTTTCTCAGCTCTAGAAACGTAGACACACTGAAATCCCTGCCTTCCGGTAGCTTAGATAATGCAGGGACTTCTGGTTATGCCTACCTCCATGTAGTCACTTAGCTGTTGATGTGTATCGACCAAAAAGCTAGGTTAATAGACGGGTGAAGGAATAATTTCTTAGTGGATGAATGAAAGTCTGGAAGAAAGCTGGACAGAAGATTGTGTTAGGCTCAGTGTTCTTTTGTCTGTCATGACTAGAGGTGAAGAGATGTGGTGAGAACCAGCGGGTGGCCTGGACTCTAGACTTGCCTGTGAAGCTGGGGACAGGTTATCTGGAGACTGACCAGTGGGATGGAAGCCTAGGAAGTTGGAGGTTAGGCGGCCTATTTCAGTTCAGCACAAGGGAACGTTTTCCAAAGAACTAGAATGCTAGGACAATGGAGCTGGCCTAACTGATGGGCATTCCCCCATCACTAGCAGCATTCAAGAAGGACAGCTGTCTGCCAGGCATCCTTGAGATGTGATGCCTGCAGCTTGCACAAATTTAGACAAGATCGCCTTTTTTATGACCCCGACTAAAGGTTTCTGAGCAGTGGGCCAGTAAAGGAGTGTTGTGCAGCTCTGGTTGAATCTCACCACAAAGGTGAGGCAGTTACTTCCTGCCAGCTCCTGGGAGTGGAAGGCGTGGGACCACAGCTCAGAACAAAGCAATCTCCAAGGCCAGATAGATTCCTGGAAAGTGTGCAAGCTCGGAAAGTCTAGGCTTCTTACCTGTTTCCCAGCCTTTCCGCCGAAAGGCTGACTGTCAAGGTGCCTGAGGTGTTCTATTTTGAATTTGCCCTGAAGGTAACAGACCTGGACATCTGTTGGTTACAGACACCTTTCCATTCTGGTAAGTTTTTTCAGTTGCTTTCTGCTGACCGGTTAGAAATCCTGCTCTGGCCCTGGGCTGAACTGAAACTCCTAACTGGTCCTAGTGCACCCACACCCTCCTGAGGCCTTTTATTTACTGTCAGCACTGCAAAGCCAAAACACTGGCTGCTCTCACTTCCTACTCCCACTTCTGAAAGTGGCTCTTGAGGTCAGGGAGTAACCCCCATGCCTTTGCAAAGCCTCTCTTTCACAGTAGGCCTGGCCAAGGTTGCTTTTGGATTTGGAACTAATTTTTTCCCAGGAACCCAGAAGTTTCCATTGACTACTTGTCGTTCTGGGGGTGTGGCTCAGCTGTGGGGTGCTTCAAGCCTTGGAGTCCATCTCTATCACCACGAAGACAAAACAGCGCACTCAAATACTGGTGAAGAAGCAAATAGTCCATCCTTAGGGGAGGCCTTTAAAGCAGCTCCTTTCTTCTCGTCCTTGACTTAGCTGTTGTGCCAAGCACTCTCAGTCGTTAGTGACTACTGGGCACCTTTGCTCACCTTCCTGATGTGTCAACTGAAAATGCTATTTCTGGACTTAGTTTTCTGATGACTGAAATGTTTTATGTCCCAGCTGGTAACACATGCACCCACCCACCAACACACACACACACACACACACACACACACACACACACACACACACACATCCTTGACAATCTTCATTGACATCCTTATGCCTGTGAAGCATAAGGAAACGCTCTGTATCCTAAGATATACTAACCTGTAAAGATGTATTAGCCTACCAGAGTATTGTAGTGAAACAGGAATGTCATACATTTGCATATTATAGAGAAGTCTGATGGCAGAATAATTCAAAGATTCCAGGTTCCCTTCCCTTTTAGTACCAGGGCTTTGGCATTTTGCTTTGTCAATACCAGAGAACTGTGGCTGATTTCTAATCTTGCTAAACTGTCATGTTCCCTTCTTAAGGGCCATCTGTAGGAGGCTATCAACATCATTAGTAGAACCCTCTCTCACTTCTTCAAGGATCAGTGAATATTTTGGAAGAGAGGGCAGAAAGCAGGTCAGAGCCTGGGGCTAGAGAGAAGCTCAGCACTCACTACTCTTCCAGAGGACCTGGGTTCGGTTGCCAGTACCTACATGGTGCCTCATAATCATCTGAAACTCCAGTTCTAGGGAATCTGATGCCCTTTATTGGTCTGAGGGCACCAAGCACAAACATGCATTCAGGTAAATTCTCATACATGTGTAATAAACAAATACATAAAAATAATGTAAGAGCCAGCAGAAGGGCTGTTGTGGAACACTGTCTTCAGGCATGACATGATTATGACAGTCTTGAACCCACAGCAACTGTAATTAGTTGCACAAGATTGGGCCCATCAACTTCGCGCCATTACTGTGGAGGCTCATAAGCCTCACTGCTCCCTGAGGATTTATAGGCAGTTAGCAGTAGCTGGAGGAAGGAGTCTCATGAGGCCCCACCCAGCCCTGAGGAGCTATAAGCAGTTCATGGTTGCAGGGGCGGGGAATTTTCTTGATGTAGTCATTGGTAAGGTGCTCATGCGCCTGTAAAGGATCCTTCACTCAGGCTCCTGTCTGCAGACCTCATTAAATTCATTGGCGGGCCACTTCCCCCCAGAAGACCTGAAAATAGAAAGGAGACTAGTTACAGAGAAGGAAAGGGGGTCAGTGGGAATGGGGGAGATGAGAGGATAATGGGTAAATAGGATCAAAATTCATTATATATCTATAAAAATACCATAATGTAAGCCCTTAGCCAGAGTTAATATTTGCTAACTTAAAATTTTAAAAAGGAGTCGGGCAGTGGTGGCACACGCTTTTAATCCCAGCACTCGGGAGGCAGAGGCAGGCAGATCTCTGTGAGTTCGAGGCCAGCCTGGGCTACAAGAGCGAGTTCCAGGACAGGCTCCAAAGCTACACAGAAACCCTGTCTCGAAAAAACAACAACAAAAAATTTTAAAAAGGAAATCCTCTTTCACATGTACCCTGTTCCAACAGAATATTTAATACTTAAATTCTTAGAGTGATACTTTGGGGGGAAATTGTTGATGGTACTCGGAGTATAGCTACATCTGGGACTAACTGTTTCACAATTGCCGTGGCATGTGTACCTGTGCCATGAAGACTTGCCATTTCATCCCTAGCATTCTGCCCCAAATTTTTCCATGTTTATGATTCAGTACTTTGTCCTAACATAATTTAGCATGTTCAGCCAGTGAGGAATGGGGAAATGTATTGTTTAATAAACTTCAAGGTGGATGCGATGATATATATAATGATAATAATTCATTTACCAATCTGTTCTCTCCTCAGGTGCTTTAGGGAATGAATTTAGCATATTAAGGTCGCCAGGGTCTGTTGTTTTCCGAAATGGAAATTGGCCCATACCAGGAGATCGAATCCCAGACGTGGCTGCATTGTCTATGGGCTTTTCTGTGAAAGAAGTATGTGTACTTAAAAAATGGTTCTAACTGCTTCTAAAACCTTTTTATTGATTTATTCCGATTGTCAGAACAACAAACACACAGGTACATTTGCCAGAGATTACAAAACTTTAAAGGCTCATTAGTATTTGTCTTAGGTAAGTGCTTCTAAAACCAAGTCTTCATACATCATTATAAGAACATGTAGTCATCATTGTGAGAACTTCTATGTGTATGGATGGATCTATCTAGTATGTTAAGCATATATATTTTCTTAGGTTTTCTAGATATATAGAGGTTTATTTCAGTTAGATAGGTATTCTTCAAATCTTTTTTTTTATTAATTTTTATTGAGCTCTACATTTTTCTCTGCTCCCCTCCCTGCCTCTCCCCTCCCCTTCAGCCCTCTGTCAAGGTCCCCCATGCTCCCAATTTACTCAGGAGATCTTGTCTTTTTCTATTTCCCGTTAAGTATATTTTTATTTTGAATTGACATGTAGTAATTTCCATATTATAGGTGTGCTGTTATTAATAGGCTGTGTCATTTTTTAGTGTAGGAAATAGATTTGCTACAAATGCTAAAATGTCTACATTTCTTATCCAAGGGTAGAATAATGTCGCTAGTAGCTGTGTTTTCCTCAATTGTCACTGACCTGTGATAGTCCTTGGCTACTGATGGAACTGTAGTAGAGGGGCCTGGATCCATTCACTCCAAGAGGCCTGAAGCTCAGAGCTTAGGAGGAGGAGATGCCACTTGCTCTGTCTTGTCATTATACTCTCTCTTGACACTTTAAATTGGCTGCTGATATCATCAGTCACTTCTAGACTCCAAGCACTCTCAAAACCGACAGCTCTGCTTGGCAGTTGGGCTAAGGGTATAGCCCATGAGCTCCAGTTCCTTTGGACAACCAAAGTGAGCAGGATTGGTCATTTACACTGAGGGGTGAAATTTGTACCTAGTTCTCCACAAGCTTAAATTTCACCACAAATGGCTGTTAAAAATAAGCTTTATAAATAGTTATTAGTAAAGCTAATAATGAGTCACTGCTAAAGGAATTTTATATATAAAGTGCTTAGTAGAGAGCATTTTGACAGTTCTTGCTGTCACTGCAAAAGGGAAAAGTGATGCTCTGCATAACGGAAACCATGATGCAGGGGAAGAGAACAACAGTACATAGTCTGGAAAATGCAGAGCACATGGGTTTTCTTTATTCGCTTCCTTTTCTTTTTACACAAAAGTTGTGAGCGAGTGTTCTGATAAGTAAATTTTAAGAAAGTGAAGAAGACAGGCATCCATGCTGCCGCTTAGGAGATTGTAGCTGTTGTTTGGATATTCTAGCCAGTGGCGTCCAGAACCCCTTCCTCTGTTTTTAGATGATACTGCAGAGACAGTTTCCATACTTGAGAATTAAGCAATATTTTGTGCTTTTCAACATTTAGGACCTATCTTGGCCAGGGCTTGCAGTGGGTAACCTATTCCACAGGCCACGGGCTACCATTATGGTGATGGTGAAGGGAGTGGACAAACTGGCTCTCCCTGCGGGCAGTGTCATCTCCTACCCTTTGGAGAATGTGAGTATTTCTTATATAAACCGGGTGCACTGGAAACTTTCTCTGTCAATTGACATGAATGCAAATGATTTCCATCTACTGGTGTAGACAGCTCCCCAAATTAGTCTTATTCTCTTAACTAATACCTCAATATTACCTATGTAGTCTTATCCTAGTATCACCATTGAATACATGTGTGTGCATGTAATTTCAGTCTCTGTATCCTTTGAACTAGTTCTACTATCTTGCTTATTTTGTCATTTAAAAAAAATGAATTGTATTCTAAACACATCTTTTCTGAATGCAACTTCTCTAAAATACACTTTCCTTTTAAATTCTTTGGAAAGTAGTTCTTTTTACAAAAAAAAAAAAAATTCCATGGTGGTTGTATGTTTTCTGGAAGTTGGCCATGCTCTATGAGGGAGAGTTCTATGTTAAGAGGTATGCCACCTGCTACTTTTCTATTGCTATGAAAGACTACCACAACCAAGTCCACTTAGAGAAGGGACGGTTTGGGGGGCTTATGTTCCAGAGGGATGAGTCCGAGATGGCAGGGTAGAGGCATGGTGACTGGAGAAAGAAGCTAAGGGCTTCTATTTTCAAACCAAGAGCAAAAGCAGAGCAAGCAAGTTCAGAGGGCACAAGTCTAAGCCGTCCAAGGCCGCCTCCAGTGATATACTGCTTCCAACAGAGTGCCAAAGAAGCCATGCCATGAACAGGAGCTGACCCTGAAGTTTTCTCTACAGAAGGCCAGGGGCCATAAAGTGCTTTCATTTGTGCTTGGGAAGAAGACGAGTAAACTCTAGCTGCCTCAGAAGGGCTGGCTTGCCATTCTTGATCGTAAGGCCCCAAGAGTCACCTGAAAAGAGTCAGAATTATGGGTATAGAGAGGTCCCTTCCAAATTCAGATAATCTACCCCCGGGGTGGGGGGCACCTCTGCAACAAGGCCTCCTTTGATTGAAAATTGAAGATGAGCTGGGCATGGTGATACATGCCTTTAATCCTAGCACTCAGGAGGCAGAGACAAGCAGATCCCTGAGTTGAGGCCAGCCTAGTCTACAGAGAGAGTTCTAGTATAATCAGAACTACACAGAGAAACCATGTATCAAAGAGAGAGAGAGAGAGAGAAAGTTGAACTTGAGTTGAATTTGCAACTTGAAGGGAAAAAAGTAACACAATAAAATAGGTGAGGTCAACAGGTCACTCCCCTGGACCTAAAGTTAACAGGTCAATCACAAAGAAATTTGCAAATGTGTTAAGGTTGAAGATATAGAGGAGTGGTGTAGCCTAGGTCCCATCCCCAGCACTGCAAAAATGACAACAAACGTGTACAGAAAAACTGTGACACTTAAAGGAAAAGAATGTTTACAGTGAAGCTATTATAGGACATTTTTGATGGATGGTATTTTGTTTATATTTTAATTTAATTTATATTTAAATTAATTTGTAATTTAATTTATAATGTAGATTGTGACTCTTTAACTCATTTGTTATAAATATATTCCATTGCCAAATGTATGAATTCTTGTTCAGTAATTACTGTTTTAATTTCTAATTTCATTATATTATAAGCTGATCTGTGTGATGCTCACTTTGAGAAAATTTTTTCAGACTTTACTGTGATCCTATTTCCAAGTACATGTGGCATGCTTACAGAAACAAAACCATGTGGGCTGAAAATGTATTCATAGCTCAGTTGTGGAGTGTTTACCTAGTGTGCTTGAAGCCTAGGTCCAATTCCCAGCTGCGCGCACACACACACAGCTGTTGACTGATGTTTCTGTCCCACCAGGTTCCACCAGTTGTTCAGTCCCAAATAAACACACAGAGGTCTACATTAATCATAAACTGATTGGCCTAGTAACTCAGGCTTCTTATTAATTAATTCTTACATATTAACCCATAATTCTTGTCTGTGTTAGCCACGTGGCTTGGTATCTTTTTCAGCAAGGCAGTCACATCTTGCTTGCTCTGTCTAGTTTCCTCTGTGTCTAGGTGACGACTACAGACTGACTTTTTCCTCTTCCCAGAATTTTTTTGTTCTCCTTGCCCTGCCTCTACTTCCTTCCTGGTCGCTACGCCTATACTTCCTGCCTGGCTACTGGCCAATCAGCGTTTATTTAAAATACAAGTGATAGGGTACAGACCATTGTCCCACAGCATATGGCCATGAACTAGACCACAAAGCAAGCCTGAACACACAGTAAAGAACCAGTGTCTGTATAATTACAGACGATGGGAAGCTGAAGCAGGAAGAATGCTGCAAATTTAAGTCCAACCTGGGCTACATGGTGAGTTTGAGGCAAGTGTGGGTGGCATAATGAAACCCTTTCTCAAAGACACCAAAAACCCCATGTATTTGGGTCAGCATCCCCTTTCCCTGCCCACTTCCCCCTCGGTCCTGATAACATATCATCCTGCTCTGTGAAATCATCTTCCTTAGACTGCACACATCAGTGAGATCACATTATTTGTTCAGCACCAAGGTTAGTTCAGTTAGCATAATGTTCTGACTTACCCATGTTGTCACAAAGGACAAGTCTTACTGTGTGCCACCCCACCCGCATGGCCCTTTGAGGGCTAAATGGCATTTCTATTGTGTATATATGCAACATTTCCCCTCCTCTTTCTGTTTTGGTACTGGGAAAGAACCCAGGATGGCTTGTACACTAGGCAAATACTCTACCACTGACCTTATTACACTTACCCCCTCCAGCCCTGGGACGTTTTCTTTATCCACTTTTTTAAAGACACTGTGTTTGTTTTCATATCTTCACTATTGTGACTAGTGCTGCAATGAACATGGGAGCATAGTAGATTTTAGCACACTGATTTCTACTTCCTTTAGATGTGTAGCCAATGGGCTAGAGAGATGGCTCAGTGCTTAAGAACATTTGCTGCTCCTGCAGAGGACTGGCTTTGGTTCTCCCACCACTCATATCAGGCCACTCACAACAGCTTAGAACTCCAGTTCCAGGTGATTCTATACCCTCTTCTGGCTTTGTCAGTCACCTGTACACACATGTTACATGTACATACATTCAGGCCCACACACATACACACATCAATTTAAAAACATGATAATAAACCTTTAGATATATTCCTAGAAATAGCATTACTGGAACATGCTTTAGTGATATAATGCACAGAATGTTGGTGATTATAATAAACAAAAATATTGTTTGGTTTGCTTTCTGCTGCTGTTATAAACACCATGACCAAAAAGCAACTTGGGGAGGAAAGAGTTTATTTCAGTTTATAGCTTATAATCCATCATGAGCCAGGACAAGAACTTAGGGCAAGAACCTCAAGGCAAGAGCTGAAGCAGAGAGCATGGACAGCACTGCTTGTTGGCTTGTTCTATGGCTTGCCCAGCTTGTTCTTTTTATACAACCCAAGCTCACCCACCCAGGGGTGGTGTTGTAAGAGGCCACTAGTTTGTTCCTGGCTGCTCAGCCCCGAAATAATCACACAGAAACCATATTATTTGCAATACTGTTTGGCCATAGACAGAAGGACCTCCCACATTAATTTCCCTTTTCTGTTTAAATAAAAAGGAAGGCTTTAACTTTAACACAAAAAATTACATATAACAAAACAGTTATCAAGCAAGAATTACAGTTACAATATATCTACTTTATCTTTTATCATAACTAAGGAAAACTATAATTATAACTATTCTTCAACTCCATCAAAGACTCCAGAAGGATATATTACCTAAATAAACAGGAAGTGCATTGTAAGCAACTTCCAAAACTCTAGAATTGACAGAGACATCTCACTGCCTGGACAGTCACCCAAAGTTCTTCTGTAATACTGGAACATCCAATTTTTAACCTACAGGCCCATAGTATCTGGCAGACTTTCCCATGAAGCAGGAAATTTCAAAGACAGTTCCACCTATATTGGCAGTTTGTCAGTCACTTTCTTCTGTGTCCTGCAGAATGTCTCACAGACTCTTTCATGAAGCAGGAACCTCGAAGGATTGTCTCACCTTAACACAAGTTCAGCAGTCATTTTTCCGTGGGTTCTGCATGTACAGTTCATACAGCATACCATCAAGCAGTCCAGGCGAGAGCAGTTTCTTGCCCAAATGGCTAACAAACTCCATAAGGAGCCTCTTCAGTGCCTATCATCCTCTTAAAGTAGATTGGTGCTGCCAGAAGCAAATGAGTTTCATTGTTATGAAAAGTCCTAAATTCTTTTTTTTTTTAACTTTTAATGTGTTTGTATTTGTAAAGGCTGTGGGGCTTTTTTTTTAACTTCTGAGTTTTTTTTAGATTTATTTATTAATTATGTATATAGTATTCTGTCTGCATGTCTGATGCAGGCCAGAAGAGGGCACCAGATCTCATTGCAGATGGTTGTGAGTCACCATGTGGTTGCTGGGAATTGAACTCAGGACCTCTGGAAGAGCAGTCAGTGCTCTTAACCTCTAAGCCATCTCTCCAGCCCGAAAAGTCCTAAATTCTTAAAACATTTTAAATGCCATATCCTGAAGGTCTCTGAAAGATTTGAAGAATACCTATCTAACTGAAATATATCTCTGTATATCTAGAAAACCTAACTAACGTGACTACAAGCTTGATTATCATGGATGACTATTAACCTATATTTCTTAATTATACATGACATTTTTAAATGAGCTGCACAAACACAATACCTTAATCAAGAGCAGAAATATACACATAACAAAACTGACCTAAGTTTGTATCAGTAGACCAAGATCTATACCAATGCAAATTTCTATAGCAGATGTTTACATAATGATTCATAACAGTAGGAAAATTATAGTTATGAAGTAGCAACAAAATAATGTTATGGTTGGGGTCCCCACAGCATGAGGAAACCTCTAAAGGGCCACAGCATTAGGAAGGTTGAGAAGCATTGCACTGGGTGGAATGAGGTAGGCAAGCTTGGTCACACATGTTCCCACCCAAGCCTGAGGAGGTGAACAGTGTGTTCAACAAAAGGCAGGCGCTTGCAGAGGCTGGTGACAACATGCTTTTACAGGCTTG
This sequence comes from Ondatra zibethicus, assembly GCA_004026605.1. Lineage (NCBI taxonomy): Eukaryota > Metazoa > Chordata > Mammalia > Rodentia > Cricetidae > Ondatra > Ondatra zibethicus. Next base: position 46,831 of record PVIU01011133.1, read on the forward strand.
ATTGCTCTTCCTCCTCTCCAGTTTCTTATGACCTCATTCTAGACGTTTGTGAAGAGTTAATATGCATCTTGAGTAAGATAAAAGCAACGTGTCTGTTCGTGTCATAGAATCTTGAAATTGATGCTTCGTTTGAATACTGGTATTTATCCGCAAGGTTTCTTACTTACCTTCATTTCTGCCTGTACTGCATTGACATCCATTTGCTGCTTATAGATAGTCATATTTAAGTAGTAAACAAAACTGGAAGAAAAGTCACCAAGATATCTCTATTAAAACAAAAACACACTGAGTACAGTGTAATTCAGATACTTGGGAAGTGGAGGCAGGAGGTTCACAATTTTGAGGCCATGTAATGAACTACATAGTAAGTTTGATGCCAGTTTGAGCTACTGCTTATTTTTAAAAAAGATACTACTCTTTGTGTGTTTGAGTGTATTGTCTGCATGTATGTCTGTGCATCATGTGCATGCCTGGTGCCTGTGGAGGCCAAAGGGGGGCATTAGCCCATCAGCCACTATGTGGGTCCTGGGAATCAAACCTGAGTCCTCTGGAAGAGCCAGTGCTTTCTTTTTAACCTCTTGTTATTTTAATACTGTAATATCAGAAATAAAATAATTTTTGAAAGAAAAATTTTTTTTTTTTGGTTTTTCAAGACAGGGTTTCTCTGTAGCTTTGGAGCCTGTCCTAGCTCTTGTAGACCAGGCTGGCCTTGAACTCACAGAGATCCACCTGCCTCTGCCTTCCCACCACTGCCCAGTGAGAGAAAGATTTTTGAATGTGTTTTTAAAAAATAGTGTAAAACAAAACAAATGCAGCATAGCATAGATGTCCCCATTTTGGTTGCCCCTAAGGGTAGAGGTGGGTGCTTTGGGGGCACTACTGATGTTCTGTGTCTTAATCTAGTTGGGTTAGGAGAGTGCACTCATTTGTAAATGTTAATCTCCTTACCCCAGGTTTTATATACTGTATTATATGTATGTTGCACTTTAATATATACTTAGAGAAATGTCACAGCAATTAAGAACACTGGCTGCTTTTGCAAAGGACCTGGGTTCAATTCCCAGCACCCACATGGCAGCCAGCTCCCAATCATCTGTAAGTCCAGATTCAGTGGCCTCTTTTGGCCTCCTCCAGCATCAGGCACACAAATGGTACACAGACATACACACAGGCAAAATACACATTCAATAATAAAATAAAATAAAAATTTTAAATTCAAATTAAAAAGCAGCTCTTAGGGCCAGCAAGAAGGTTCAGTGAACAAAGGCACTTTGCCTTGCAGGCCTGGCAACCTGAGTTCAATTCTTAGAACCTATGTAAAAGCAGATGGAGAGAACTGACTCCACAAAATTCTCTGGGATCTACATATATGTCATGGCATGTGTACACATGCAAGCACACACACAAGTAATTGTAGCGCCAATCTGTAGTAGAGAAAGCGTGGGCACCTTGTTCCATCCCACCCTGCTCCCATCCGTCCGGCTAGCTTAACTCCCGAAATAATTACACAGAAGCTGTATTCATTTAAATGCTTCCTGGCCCATTATAACTAGCTTCTTCTTGGCCAGCTCTCACATCTTAAACTAACCCATTTCTATTAATCTGTGTTTACCATGAGATTGTGGCTTACCAGGAAAGATTCAGCATGTCTGACTCTGGTGATTTCATGGTGGCGGCTCTCTGTCTGCCTGCTTTTTCTCTTCCAGCATTCTGTTCTCTCTACCCCGCCTACCTGATTTCTGCCCTATCAAAAGGCCAAGGCAGTCTCTTTATTTAACCAATGAAAGCAACAGAAATACAGACAGACCTCCTACACCATTTCCCCTTTTTCTGTTTAAACAAAAAAGAAGACTTTAACTTTAACATAGTAACATTACATATAACAAAACAGTTATCAAGCAAGAACTACAGTTACCATATTTATATCTACTTTATCTTTTATCATAACTAAGGAAAACTAATTATAACTATCTATCTATTCTTCAACTCCATCAAAGACTCCAGAAGGATACAATATTACCTAAGTAAACAAGAAGTAAGCAACTTCCAAAACTCTAGAAATGACAGAGACATCTCGCTGCCTGGACAGTCACCCAAAGTTCCTCTGTACCTTTGGGGCATCCATCTTCAGCCTACAGGCCCATAGTATCCAGCAGACTTTTTCATGAAGCAGGAAATTTCAAAGACAGTTCAGTCACTTTCTTTTGTATCCTGCAGAATGTCTCACAGACTCTTTCATGAATCAGGAACCCCGAAGGATCATCTCACCTTTAGGCAAGTTCAGCAGTCCTCTCTCTGCGGGTTCCTCATGTCCAGTTTATGCAACAGTCCAGGCAAGAGCACTTTCTTGCCCAAATGGCTAAGGAGCCTCTTTGATGCCCATCTTCTTCTTGAAGTAGCTGGTGCTGCCAGGAGCAGACGTGTCTCATTGTCATGAAAAGTCCTAAGTTATTAAAACATTAAATGCCATATTCTGTCATCTTTGAAAGATATGAAGAATGCCTATCTAACTGAAATATATCTCTATATATCTAGAAAATCTAACATGACTACAAGCTTGATTATTATAGATGATTATCTATTAACAACCTATATTTCCTAATTATACATTACATTTTAAAATGAACTACACAATCACAAAACTTTAATCAAGAGCAGAAATATACATATAACAAGATTGACCTTAAATTTATATCAACAAACCAAGATTCATACCAATGCAAATTAATTATATCTATATCATCTCCCCCTTTAAATGTAAAAGCACATTTATAAACAATATTTTGGAATATGGATGTAGTTTTTTTCTCTCCGAACTTCTTCCTGATGTATGGGGGTGCTGTCAATCAGGTCTTTCATGGTGTATCCTGTGTGCCAGGTTCATCTTATTCTGCAGTTGAGTGAAGTAATTTTCTGAAGGTGTTCACAGTGACCTTTCAGGAGGATGTGGTCTATGAAACCATATTATTTGTCTGGAAGCAATCCACATGTTCTCATCTTCTGTGAAAACAAAAGAAGAACCTCTTTTCCAAAGCACCATATCCTTAGACCCAAATTCTGAAGTCATAATACCTTTAGAACATAAATGTTGGTGTAGTTTGGCAGCCCATACAATGAAAATTCTCTTTGTACTTAGCTCCTTTACAGTCAAAAAATTTAAAGAAAACACAATAAAATACATAATCCAGACATTCTGTGAATTTTCTATTTTTATGTGGCTTATTTTTCTTTATTTTTTTAATCTATAACTATCTATACTCTGTCTCTTTAAGGACTTTTACCCATTTTTTTTAAAAGCATTAACTTTATTTCATGACTCTCTATACTCTTTTTCTTTTCTCTCCCAAGCCTACGTACATTTATCCAACATTGTAACCCATTTAGAGGTCTTTTATGTCTGAATCAGTCCTATTGCATTGTCTTTAATTGTCTACTGTCTTGAAGAGCTTTTAAAATGTTAAGCAGCCTGGTTGCAGCTGCTCTGGATGTTGGCTCTGCCTCTCTCCAATTTCAAAATGGTGGAAGCACCATTTCTGCTACCTCTGGGGCTGCCAAGCAGGAGGTGCGTTCAGCAGTCCAACCCGGAGAATGAGCGTGCAACACATAAACGCTTTTTGTCTGAGTTACAGTCAAATCTGACATGCAGAGCACTGCACAGCCTGGAAACATCTCTCTGTATGGCGGCAGAAATCCGCCATGCTCTCCCGCCTGTACACACCTAGTGGACCTGATGGTGCTGTGTTGCAATGAGGGGCTCGGGCTGTGTTCCCGGTGCCGGGCCTCTTGTTCTATCTGGCTCCCAGTGTGTACCTGAAATAATTACACGGAAACTGTATTCATTGAAATACTGCCTGGCCCATTAAGTCTAGTCTCTT
>PVIU01011133.1:50805-66415 GCA_004026605.1 Ondatra zibethicus
GCCACTTGAGTGGTGGCTTACCGGCATGAGTCTAACCAGTGTCCATCTTGTGCTGGAGAAGCATGGCGTCTGCTACACTGCCTTCTCTCTCACAGCATTCCGTTCTATCTACTCCGCCCACCTAAGGGCTGTCCTACCAAAAGGCCAAGGCAGTTTTCTTTATTTAACCAATGAGGGCAATATACAAACAGAAGACCCTGATAGAACAAGAGGCCCGGTGCCGGGAACACAGCCCGAGCCCCTCATTACAACAGATTGGCGCCTGAACAGGGACTGAATCCACTTAAAAACCTGAGATGGCTTAAAAAAGAGAGAGAGTTTAACACAGCTTTTTGCTGTTTGTGTGCTGCAGAGAGATTTCCTGACTCGGCAATACAAAATAACAGAAAAAAGGTGCGTGGTTTTAAAACGCGGCTTCCTGGGCCCTGCCGCCGGTGCAAACTCCCGCTATGGATCATTTGTGGGCCCAGATGTTTGTGTGCCGGCTCAGGATCGGGAAGAAAGTAGCTGAGACCATGCCGTGGCTCAGCTCTTCCTGCCTGGGCAGACGGTGGGATCAGGCTTAGTCAGGCGGGAGAGCATGGTGGATTTCCGCAGCCATACACAGAGATGTTTTGCGCGTTGTGGCTCAGAGGCACAAGCGCCTCCACCATGTTGGACTGGGCAGAGCAAGCAGGCAGTACCTGTATTTGACCTGGGATCGTGGCAGCTTAGATTCTTAAGAGTTTAGCATTTTAAAAACACAAAGCAAAACTGTTCTTGTACATTAAAGAATTACAGATTCACAGTAGGACATATTCAGACATAAAAGACCCCTAAATGGGTCATACTGGTAGATAAAATACGTAGGCTTGGGAAAAAAAAAGTATAGAGAGTCATAAAATAATGTTAATGCCTTAAAAAAAGGGTAGTCTTTAAAGAAACAGAGTACAGATATCAAAGATTAAAAAAAAATAAGCCACATAAAAATGGAAAATTCAAGGAATGTCTGGATTATGTATTTTATTGTGTTTTCTTTAAATTTTTTGACTGTAAAGGAGCTAAGTACAGGGAGAGATTTCATTGTCTGGGCTGCTAAGCTAAACCAGCATGGATATTATCATAAAGGCATAATGGCTTCAAAATTTGGGTCTAAGAATATGGTGCTTTGGAAAGGAGGTTCTTCTTTTGTTTTCACAGAGGATGGGACCCTGTGGATTCCTTCTAGACCAATGTGGTTTGATAGACCACGCCCTCCTGAAGGTCACTGTGAACACCTTCAGAAAATTACTTCACTCAACTGGTGACTGAAATGAACAGGATACACCATGAAAGACCTGATTGACAGCGCCCCCATACAGCAGGAAGAAGTTTGGAGAGAAGTAACTACGCCCATATTCCCAAATATTGTTTCTAAATGTTCTTTAAATTTAAAGGGGGAGATGATATAGATATGGATAATTTACATTGGTATAAATTTTGCTTTATTGATATAAATTTAAGGTCAATTTTGTCATATATATGTATTTTTGATCTTGATTAAGGTATTGTGATTGTGTAGTTCATTTAATAATGTAATGTATAATTAGGAAATATAGGTTGTTAATAGATAATCATTGATACAGTCAAGCTTGTAGTCATGTTAGTTAGATTTTCTAGGTATATAGAGATATATTTCAGTTAGATGGACATTCTTCATATCTTTCAAAGACGACAGAATATGGCATTTAAATATTTTAATAACTTAGGACTTTTCATGACAATGAGACATGTCTGCTCCTGGCAGCACCAACTACTTCAAGAGGAAGATGGGCATCGAAGAGGCTCCTTATGGAGTTTGCAAGAAACTCCTTATGGAATTGGGCAAGAAACTGCTCTTGCCTGGACTGTTGCATAAACTGGACATGAAGAACCCGCAGAGAGAGGACTACTGAACTTGCCTAAAAGTGAGATGATCCTTCAGGGTTCCTGATTCATGAAAGAGTCTACGAGACATTCTGCAGGACACAAAAGAAAGTGACTGAACTGTCTTTAAATTTTCCTGCTTCATGAAAAAGTCTGCTGGATACTATGGACCTGTAGGCTGAAGATGGATGCCCAACGGTACAAAGGAACTTTGGGTGACTGTCCAGGCAGCGAGATGTCTCTGTCATTTCTAGAGATTAAAAGTTGCTTATTTCTTGTTTACTTAGGTAATATTGTATCCTTCTGGAGTCTTTGATGGAGTTGAAGAATGGATAGTTATAGTTATAGTTTTCCTTTGTCGTGATAAAAGATAAAATAGGTGGTAACTGTAATTCTTGCTTGATAACTGTTTTGTTATATGTAATTTTACTATGTTAAAATGAAAGCCTTTCTTTTTTGTTTAAACAGAAAAAGGGGAAATGGTATAGGAGGGTCCTTCTGTATTTGGGTTGCTTTTATTGGTTAATAAAGAATCTGCCTTGGCTTTCTGATAGGGCAGGACTTAGATAGACAGGATAAAGAGAAGAGAATACTGGGAAGGGACAAAGCCAGAGAGAGCTGCCCGCCATAAAGCCCGCCAGGTCACACACGCTAAATCTTTCCGGGTAAGCCATGACTAGTAGCAACTTACAGATTATTAGAAATGGGTTAAACAAATATGTAAGAGTTAGCCAATAAGAGGCTAGACTTAATGGGCCAGGCAGTATTTCAATGAATACAGTTTCCGTGTAATTATTTCGAGTACACACTGGGAGCCGGGCAGGATAGAACAAGGGGCCTGGCGCCGGGAACACAGCCCGAGCCCCTCATTACAACAGTGCTGCCTGCCCAGGCAGGCGCCAAACCACAGGCATGGTCTCAGTTACTTTGTTTCCGACCCCAAGTGGCCACACAAACATCCAGTTCCACAAAAGCCATTGAAATGCTTCATAGCCAGAGTTCATGCTGGCGGCACAGCCCAGGAAGCCTTGTTTTAAAAGCGTGTGGCTTTTTTTTTCTACAGCTGAATCAGGAAAATCTCTCTTAAAGGAGCTATGGCAAGCTGCCAGCTATGCTAAACTCTATATTTGTGTCTAGAATTCCTTTTTAAGCCCTTTCAGGTTTTATATGGAGTTAGTCAGTCACATTGGGCAGCCAATTTGTTGCGTCAATCTGTAGTAGAGAAAGCGTGGGCACCTTGTTCCATCCCACCCGGCTCCCATCCGTCTGGCTAGCTTAACTCCCGAAATAATTAAACAGAAACTTTATTCATTTAAACGCTGCCTGGCCCATTATAATTAGCCTCTTCTTGGCCAACTCTCACATTTTAAACTAACCCATTTCTATTAATCTGTGTTTTCCATGAGATTGTGGCTCACCAGGAAAGATTCAGCATGTCTGACTCTGGTGATTTCATGGTGGCGGCTCTCTGTCTGCCTGCCTTCTCTCTTCCAGCATTCTGTTCTCTCTACCCCGCCTACCTGATTTCTGCCCTATCAAAAGGCCAAGGCAGTCTCTTTATTTAACCAATGAAAGCAACAGAAATACAGAAGGACCTCCTACACCAAGTAATAATTTTTAAAGTCTTTTTATAGGACTGGAGAGGTGGCTTAATAGATAAAGGTAAAAGAGAGAGAAAGATCATAAAGTTGGGTGGGTAGCAAGGTGGATACAATCTGGGGAGGGTGAAAAAACATGATCAAAACATATTGTGTGGAAAAAAATCACAAAAGTTTTCTGGTGATTCAGTGGAGCCATGAAGAAGAATGAAAAGTCATGTATGTCAGTTACAGGGAAAAATGTGTAGAACAAGAAGTGATTACATTAAATGAAATGAGCCAGACTCCGAAAGTGAAATATTATGTTTTCTCTCATGTAGCAAGCAGAATTCAAAAAGAGAACCAAAAACTAGTAGAATGACTAGGGAAGACCCTGGGGAAGGAGGAGAGGGGAGAGTGAATGGTGGTAGAATGGTAGAAGATGGTCTCATGTTCAAATATATATGGAAACATATATGGAAGCATGGCCATCATGGTGAAACCATTAATATGCACAGTTAAAATGCACCAGTAGTAACGTAAAATGCTTGTTGCCCCTAGGAGCGCTTCTGGGGCCCCTTGCTTATACTATCCTGATGATCTTTCTACTTTGTTTCAGAAAATAATTGCAGTTGTCCTCTTGCATTTCAGGCAGTTCCTTTCAGTCTTGACAGTGTTGCGAATTCCATTCACTCCTTATTTTCTGAAGAAACTCCTGTAGTTTTGCAGTTGGCGCCCAGTGAGGAAGTAAGTAACAAAGTTTTTATTTAAGATCCTTATAAATGTTATTTAATGACAGCGGAAAAAGTCCCTACAAAGTCTGTATGCTGGAATGAATCCATAGCAAGCGGTTGTTGCAGGGGAAGGAGCCGCTTGTTTATCCTGGCCACCTGGTTAGCTTAGCCCCGAAATAACCACACAGAAACTGTATTAACTAAATCACTGCTTGGCCTGTTAGCTCTAGTTTCTTGTTGGCTAATTCTTACATCTTAATTTAACCCATTTCTATTAATCTGTGTATTGCCACGTGGCAGTGGCTTACCGGGTAAAATTCCCAGCGTCTGTCGCTGGCGGATCCATGGTGTCTCTCTTACTCTGCTTTCTTCCTCCCAGAATTCAGTTCTGTCTTCTCTGCCTACCTAAGTTAAGCAGTTTCTTTATTAACCAATGAAAGCAACACAAAGACAGAAGGACCTCCTACACCAGGTGGTTAACCCAGAGTTCTGGATTCTTCTTGTAGAGAGTATATATGGTGGGGAAAGCAAACTCCGTTTTTGAAGACCTTTCAGTCACATTACGACAACTACGTAATCGTCTGTTTCAAGAAAACTCCGTTCTCAACTCTCTTCCCCTCAATTCTCTGAGTAGGAATAATGAAGTAAGTGGTTCAGTTGTTGAGTGAACAAATGAAAGGCATTATTAAATTCCCATTCCATATGCTACTTGAAACTTTAGCAAGACTGAAAGTGGTAGAAAACTAGGCACATTTCCTACTGGAGTACATTCTTCCTTCTGTTGGCTTTTCTGAGTTGCATTTTTTTTCTTTTCCTTTTTTTTTTTTGGTTTTTTGAGACAGGGTTTCTCTGTGTGACTCTGGATGTCCTGGAACTCACTTTGTAGACCAGGCTGGCCTCAAACTCACAGAGATCCACCTGCCTCTGCTTCCCGAGTGCTGGGATTAAAGGTGTGCACCAGCACTGCTAGCCTGAGTTTCACTTTAGTAAATACTTTTACATTCTCATACCAGTGTTACCAGTTGATCCAGACAAGCCATGAACCAGTCTTCTTGGTAGCTGGTTGAGCTGTGCAGACCTGGTGACCAAACCCATTATTCATAGCCATTGCTAATATGTAATCACATTTTTCAGGATGTTGCAGTAGAGAGAAACACTCCTTCATTGTTTTTTTGTTGTTTGTTTTGTTTTTGTTTTTTTGAGATATAGTTACTATGTAGGCCTGGCTGGACTGGAACTTACTAATGTAAATGAGGCTCATCTTAAACTCACAAAGGTCTGCCTGCCTCTCTTTCTTGGGTCCTGAGGTTTAAAGGGCATGTACCACCACACCTGACAGCTATCCCTACTTTTGGCTCTTGTCTTTTATAGCTATTGTAGGGAGCTAGGAACCACTGTTCTTAATTCTCTGCTTTGGAACTTGTTCAAGGCAAGTAGGTAAGCGTATAGGATCTTAAGGTAGTAGAGGATCCCTCAGTCCCCTGAGGGCAAACCACAGTAGTGTGGGTACTCGGATGTGGTTCTATCAGAAGTAAAACTTAGATCTGGTTAGTGGTGGTCACTGTACTAGGGAGTGGCCAACACCTGTTTGTTAGGAAATGTTTTATATGCATTTTTTTCCCAGTGCTGGGCAATTCTCTACCACCAAGCTGCCTCAAGTTTCAATTATGGAAAATCTACCAAGGGGAGGAAAATACTATAAATTTACTTGATCAGTATTCCTAGTATGTTGTAACTTTACTTGCTAAATGGCAGTACAGCTCTCTAATGTGCATTTCAAGTAATGGCCACTTTTTGGTCTCTGAAGGCTGACCTGCTCTTCCTTTCTGAACTGCAAGTGCTGCATGATATTTCGAGCTTGGTAAGTAGGCAGATCGAGCTTTCAAGTTCTGTCTGTTGTGGTTCCTAGAAAATTCTGAAATGAAAATGAGGCCAGTTGAAAAGTTTAAGCATGTCCCAGATTTATGATTCCATGAAAACTGAGAAAATGGTGGCGGTGGGAACTGAATTCAGTCTCATGTTAGTGGCCATTTCTTTTACATATCTGCCTTCAGGAGAGGCCGTAGCTCCTGGGAATAGAGCTATCCCACTGTTGTTGCAGCTTGGCCATCCATTTCTTGTCAGACACTGAGACTTAATTCCTGTACCTATAGCTGTGGATCAAAAATAAGAACAACAGTTTGGACAATTAATAGCGTTAACTGAGTCAAAAGGAAAACAATTGATCTGCAAGTTATCTTTTGGTGAATGCTTTTTAAAATCATTCTCAAGACTGAACTAGATCTTCTTAGTGATCTGCTAGCTTCTGAAGTTGTTTTCCAAACCTTTTTTTAAAATCAGGGCTTGGTTCAAGAAGTTTGAAAGCTTAGTGCTAGAGACCAGTGAGGTCTGGGAGAATATGCAGGAGGAAGACCTGGTTCATGAATTCCTAGCATTATATCAGCCTAAGCAGTTATTGCTTCATACCTTGTCTCATATCCAAGCTTTGTTTATTTGTTTGTTTTGGTTTTTGGATTTTCAAGTTTCAAGACAGGGTTTCTCTGTACAGCCCTGGGCTGTCCTGAAACTCACTCTGTAGACCAGGGTGATTTTTTTTTTTTTTTGGTTTGGTTTTTCGAGACAGGGTTTCTCTGTGGCTTTGGAGCATGACCTGGAACTAGCTCTGTAGACCAGGCTGGCCTCGAACTCACAGAGATCCGCCTGCCTCTGCCTCTCAAGTGCTGGGATTAAAGGCATGCACCACCATCACCCGGCAGACCAGGGTGGTCTTAACTCAGAGATCTTCCTGCCTCTACCTCCCGAGTGCTGGGATCATATCTAAGTTTTTAAAATTAAGCAATGAGATTTGTATTGGATTTATCAGAAACCCATTTAAGGAAGTTCCCTTTGCTGCCATTTTAAGCTGTTTTTGTGCTGCAGTGCACTGGTGTGGTTCTATGGCAGTCTCGTCTAATTCTAATGTAAAACTTCATTTGGTTTATTTCACATCTCACTTCTGTTATCTGTTCTAAGTTGTCTCGTCATAAGCATCTAGCCAAGGATCATTCTCCCGACTTGTATTCATTGGAGCTGGCAGGATTGGATGAACTTGGGAAGCGCTATGGGGAAGACTCTGAACAATTCAGGGATGCTTCTAGGATTCTTGTGGATGCTCTCCAAAAGGTAAATACCAATGCTGGTAAGATTATTAATGTTAAGAAGCCATCAGAAGCTAATGCAAGAGAATAATGTGCTTCTCTCAGCCCACAGATTCTGTTTTTCTACAGAAAAACAATATAAGAGAGGTTAGACTCTTTATGGGAAAATCTTTTGTGGAATGCTGTCGATTGAAGTCTTTTCTTTTTCCTCTGTGCAGGGGTGGAACTCTGGGTCTCACACATGCTAATCAAGCAAGCAGTCTAGCACTGAGCCACACCCCCAGTCCAGTTGAAGTTTTTCTTGACTTGCTTTGAAGGTTCTCTATTTATGTCTAAGAATAGTGTAGGGGTAGGATTGGGAACATAGGTCAGGGTTAGAGTGCTTGCCTAGCATATGCGAGGCCTTAAGTTCAATTCCCAACCACCATCATAACAAAAGAAGGGTGTAGGGTCAGAGGTCTATATTGGGAGAAGATGGTACATGTCCATAATCCCAGCACTTGGGGGTGAAGGCAGGGGAATCACAAGTTTGAACCCTCCCTGGGCTACATGTTAAGACCCTGTCTCAAAAGATCAAAATCAGACAATCCTCAGTAAAACCAAAACAAAATAAAAAACAAAAGCATGTGTCTTTCCAATGGGAATCTCTTTCTAATGCTAGCAATGGCAGCATTGTGTGTTTGTGGATCCTGACAATATCTATAACTAAAGCACACCATTTTAAGCACTCTTAAATCTTCCTCAGTGGTGTTAAGTATATTCGTGTGCTGTGCAAAACCATCCCCACTGTCCATCTCTAGAATGGTTTCATCACCACCCACCTGAAATCCTTACTCGGCACTATGAGCTAATGAAGTTGCATACTAGCACAGTAGCCTTCATACCGTTGATATGTAATAAATGGGAGTTTATTAATAAATGGAAATTATATCTCTTTATTGAGGTTTTAACCATAAATTTCTGTAAGGTCCATGATTAACAAAGGACCACTTGGACAGATTTCTTGACTTTCCCTTTCTGCTTTCATTCCCAAATTTATATGCCATCAAGTTCAATCTCCAATTTTATTTAATTTTTTTTTTTTTTTTTTTTTTGGTTTTTGAGACAGGGTTTCTCATGTAGCTTTGGAGCCTGCCATGGAACTTACTGTGTAGACCAGGCTGGCCTTGAACTCACAGAGATCTGCCTGCATCTGCCTCCCAAGTGCTGGGACTAAAGGTGTGTGCCACCACCACTGGCTATTTGAATGTATATTAAGGCTTAACTCTTTACTCAATATTTTAACATAAGCAAACCAGTAAGGGTTTCCTATTTTAGATACTGTGCATTAAAGCTTATATATATTTGTATTGATATGTATTGATATTACATGCTATGTAATTACTTGTAAAGCTACAAATAATTTTAACAAACACATATTTGACCAGCCACAAAAATGAGCAGTATGTGAGGTACTCTATATGTTAACTAGCTAGTCTATCCATTCCACAATGTCTGTATATTTTGAGATTTATATCCATAATTCTTGTCATCAGTCCCTAATCAATATAGTATAACAAATATCCATATAGCATTTCAATAATGTTAAGTGGTATATATCTTCTAGAGATGATTTAGGGTATACAGGATGCTACACAGAGGTTCTATGCAAATACTATACACTTTCATATAAGAGTATAGAGCTTATAATCTATAGAAGTTCTAGAACCAGTCCCCTGTGGATACCAAGGAACAGTTTTATGAAATTTTTCTTAACCAAAAATACAAATGTAAACAAAATGTATGTATTTTGCCATTGATCATAATGTTAATCACTGACTTTCAGTTTGCAGATGACATGTACAGTCTCTATGGTGGGAACGCAGTGGTAGAGTTAGTGACTGTCAAATCATTTGACACATCCCTTGTGAGGAAGTCAAGGACCATCCTTGAGGCAAAACAAGAGGTGAGTATGTTTTCAGATCCTGTTTTAAAATTGTGAGATTAATTTACTTTAAAGAGTAAAACCCTGTGTCAGGCAATGGTGGCACATGCCTTTAATCCTAACACTCAGGAGGCAGAGGCAGGCGGATCTCCGTGAGTTTGAGGCCAACCTGGTCTACAGAATGAATTCCAAGACAGTCAGGGCTACACAAAGAAAAACAAAAAGAATAAAACCCTGGAGCCAGGCAGTGGTGGTACACACCTTTAATCCCACCACTCAGGAGGCAGAGGCAGGCAGATCTCTGTGAGTTCGAGGCCAGCCTGGTCTACAAGAGCTAGTTTCAGGACAGGTTCCAAAGCTACAGAGAAACCCTGTCTTGAAACCCCTCCTCCCCCCAAAAAAGAAGAATAAAAACCAGCAAGATTGCTCACGGTTCTATTCTCAGGACCCACATGATAGAAGGAGACAAAGGGACTCTTGGAAGTTGTCCTCTTACCTCCATACCCACACACTTACAAACATGCACACACAAAATAAATAAAATGTAATTAAAACATTAGAAATCCTGAAGCACTTGGGAGGTAAAGACAAGAGGCTCAGGAGTTCAAGGTCATCTTGACTAGTAATGAGTTTGAGGTCAGCCTGGGCTATATCCTTTCTCAATAATAACCTCCCTACAGGAAAAAAACGAAACCAAAAAATAACACAGAAAAACAAAGGATGAAATTCTATATTACCTATAGGTGACATGAATGACAAGTTAGTAAACCAGAAAGAATTTCACTGAAAATTTAGGTTTTCTATTCACCTAGGTTTGTGCTTTTGCCAGGGATACTGGGTTCCCTGGGCTTGCCATCAGGTAATCTAAATTCTTGAGCTGGCAGTGAAAGCCTGTCAATGCTGGTAAGATTATTAATGTTAAGAAGCCATCAGAAGCTAATGTAAGAGAATAACGTGCTTCTCTCAGCTCATGGACCTCATTTTCTAGAACCCTCTGCATATACCTCTTTATAATTTTGATTTAGCTCCAAATGGATCTTGCTTTGACTGAAAATACATAGAGCAGCGAGTAGTTCTCAGCCTGGGGCACAACCCCTTGGAGGTGGAATGACCCTTTCACAGGGGTTCCCTGAGACCATCAGAAAACACAGATATTTACATTATGATACATAACAGTAGCAAAATGGCAGTTATGAAGTAGCAATGAAAATAATTTTATGGTTGGGGGTCACCACACTTGAGTGTTGATTGGGATTTCTGTCCCACCTGGTTCTGCAGCCTTTCAGTCCCAAAGAAAAACACAGAGGTCTACATTAATCATAAACTGGTTGGCCTGTTAGCTCAGGCTTCTTATTAACTAATTTCTACATCTTAGCCCATAATTCTTGTCTGTGTAGCCATGTGGCTTGGTACCTTTATCAGCAAGGCATTCTCATCTTGCTTGCTCTGTGTCTGGCTTCCTCTGTGTCAACTGCAGGCAGAATCTTTCCTCTTCCCAGGATTCTCCTGTTCTCCTTGTCCCACCTCTACTTCCTGCCTGGTCACTGGCCTATCAGCATTTTATTAAACAAGTACAAGAAACAAATCTTTACAGGGTAAAATCATTGTCCCACCAGACATAGAGGAAGCAAGATGTGACTGCCTCGCCGAAAAAGGTACCAAGCCATGTGGCTAACACAGACAAGAATTATGGGCTAATATAAGTTACAAGAGTTAATAAGAAGCCTGAGCTAATAGGCCAATCAGTTTATAATTAATGTAGACCTCTGTGTTTTTATTTGGGAGTAAATGGATGTGGGACCTTGTGGGACACAAACCTCTATCAACACTTGAGGAACTGTATTAAAGGGTCACAGCATTAGGAAGGTTGAGAACCACTGACATAGAGGGCCAGAGTTGATGACCATGGTAAAATGTGTGTCTGGGTACATGGTCTCACACATACACACACAAAGCCTCAACACACTTGGCAGTGATGGGGAGGGCGGTCCAAATGCTCCATAGCAACACACAGTTTAGAATGTTACTAGACTGGTGTGGCAGTTCACACCTGTGATCCTGGTCCTCCATGCTCAGTCTTAAGTATCAGTGTGGGAGTTGGAGTGAAAGGGCTATATATAGCCAGTACTGATTTCAGACATTCTAGAGGTGCCTGGCTGCAGACCATCACCTTCCAGGTTGAACTGAGATGGAAGGGTATCTGTTTAAGATTATATTTCAGAGTCAGGTATGATGGCAGAAATCTGATGCAGAAGAATTGCTCAGTTCAATGTCAGGTTAGGCTACATAGCAAGACTGTTTTTTCTTAAAAAAAAAAAAGTCCAACCCCCAAATGGCTCCCCCCACCAAGAACATCTTCTTCCCTGTTCCTATATCCTTCCCTCTTCCCTCTCAATCATCCCACTCCCCCAAGCTCTCCCCAACCCTCCCCCTCTCCCTCCCCTCTCCCTTCTCTTCCCCCCTCTCCCACTCCACTCCCACTCCCATGCTCCCATCCCCTGCCTGGCAATCCCGTCCACTTTCAATTTCCAGAAGGATCTATATCTGTTTTTCTTTGGGTTCACCTTATTACTTAGCTTCTCTAGGATCACAAACTATAGGCTCGATGTCCTTTGTTTATGGATAGAATCCACTGATGAGAGAGTACATGCCATATTCGTATTTTTGGGTCTGGGTAATTTCACTCAGGATATTGTTTTCTACTTCCATCCATTTACCTGCAAAATTCAAGATGACATTGTTTTTTACCGCTGAGTAGTACTCTAGTGTGTAGATGTGCCACACTTTCTTTATCCATTGAGGGGCATCTAGGTTGTTTCCAGGTTCTGGCTATTACAAATAATGCTGCTATGAACACAGTTGAACAAATAAAAGAGTCCAAACAGCTTCGTTGGCCAGGACTCCTTCCTTCCTTCTCATCCAGTTTCCAGTATAAAAAAACCTCTAGAAGTGCTAGATAAAATAAACAGTTTCAAATGTGTGGCTCAGCTCTCAAATAAGGGAGTCCCCCAAAGTAAGGAAGAGCCTGTAGTTAGCAGGCTGTCAATTGGGGCTACCAAGAGGCTTTGGCTCTCTGTGAGATTGGAACTAACACTTCCTTATAAAGTTAGGGAGCAAGAAAGGGCTGCACCCTCAGTGAGAGGGAACAGTGATAGTTTGCCTGCCAGCAAAAGGAAACAGAGAGACACTCCATGGTCCATGTATGTACTGGGAGTAGGGCTGTTTCCCAGGGCATTGTTAACCCCAGGGCTCTTTGTTTGGATTTGGAACTTAAATTTATATTGCCTAGGAAGTCTCTGAGCAAGAAGTCAACAGAAAACCTGCTCCCAGCTGAAGTAAATGTAAAACCTCTGCTCTTCTATGCCCTCAGTACATAATGCAGAGGGAACCCCCACAGCTTGTCGCCCAAACACAAACTCAAAAATATAAAACATGGGCAGGGCTAATTGACCATGGAGTTCAGTATAGCTAAAGCAACAAACATCAAATAACAAGGGTATAACCTACAAAATAATACTTTGAGCTAATTAACAGGATTGTGTGTACTGGGGTATGAAACAGTCCTTGGAATATCATTTCAGTCTGATTGGGCACCTGCTATCAGTGCCCATCACTCTCCCGTGTTTACAGTACCCTTAACTGTGTACTGGTGTCTCCTACTTCACAGAGGACAAGAGCCCCTGTGTGAGGTTTCTTCTGAGTATGTGATGGTTTCAGATTAGGTTGTAGTGAGGATTGAACAATTCTGTGCATACATATACACTCAAAATGGATGTGAAAAGGAACCGATCTGCCGGGCGGTGGTGGCGCACGCCTTTAATCCCAGCACTCGGGAGGCAGAGGCAGGCGGATCTCTGTGAGTTCGAGGCCAGCCTGGTCTACAAGAGCTAGTTCCAGGACAGGCTCCAAAAGCTACAGAGAAACCCTGTCTCGAAAAACAAAAACAAAGAAAAGGAACCGATTTAGTAAATGTACATAAATCCAAGAAAGAGGTGCTTGACAGTGTGAAATCCTTGTATCAACTTTGAGCTGCCACAGGAAAATGTACAACATATCTTTGAGCCCATTGTCTCCTCTCTTTCACTTGAAATCAGTCTTCTGTTACTTTAATCAGTGGCAAGAGTTTAAGGAACTAAGCCAGGCATGAGGGCACCAACTTATAATTCCAGAATTCTGGAGGTGGAGGCAGGGGGATTGTAAAATCCAGGCCAGTTAGGGCTGGGTAGCAAGTCAACCACCTCAATAAACAACAACAACAAAAAAGACTTTGGTTGTGTGGAACACTTGCCAAGTGTACACAGGCTCTAGATTTGTTCCTAAGCACAAAAAAATAAGAAAAGCAGTAACAGCAACTTAAAGAGCTGCCTGCTGAATGTGCACGGCGTGCCAGGTGCGGAGCTGCAGGAACACTGCCAGGCACCGCCCTAGTGCTTCCCACCTTGTCTCTGCTTCCAGCTGGCCCTGCCCACACCTTCCTCTCACTGTCATCGGCTGTCTTTGTTTTTGCTTTGAGTCAGGGTTTCTCTGGGGAGCCTGGGCTCTCCTGGAGCTCCCTAATGTAGACCAGGCTGTTCTGGAACTCATAGAGATTCACTTGCCTCTGCTTCCTAAGTGCTGGGATTAAAGCCGTGCGCCACCACCACCACACCAGGCTAAGTTTTCTTTATACAGCAAATCTGATCTTGTCCCTTACTTCCCATCTGAAATTGGTCAGTGGTGTCTTCATTGCTTATAGGTTCAAGTCCAGATGCTCCATAGCTTTCCTAGTTGCAGCTTGAAATTTTCTAGCCACAGTGAATGACATGCCCCAAATGATGTCTTTCCCAGAATTAATTCAGCTTTTCAGACAGCATAGACAAGGAATTGATCCTCATCTCACGAGACCTGGCATGTATACCACTTCAATATGGAAAATACAGTTGAAACACCACATGTTTTCCACTTTTAAGTAGACTGTACCTACATTCTTAAGTAGATACCCTTTAATATGATTAAAGGTAAAATATTAATACTGTATCATTTGAAGAGAATGCTTGTTCTTGGCAGGTCCCCTTATTTTATCCCTCTTTCCCTTCCTGTATTTTTTCCTGAGCCTGCCCCCTCCCCTGTTTTTAAATGGTGCTGGGGATGAACCCGGACCTTCAGGCATCGTAAGCAAGCCTCTACCACTGAGCCATCCCCTTATCCTCAGTATTTGTGTGACTCCTTTCCTTTATAGTTTGACTATATATGTATACATATATATACATATGTATGTATATATATATATATATATATGTTTGTTCATTTATCTGTGGCAGGGTGTCTCTATGTAGTCCTGGCTATCCTGGAACTCACTATTACAGACCAGGCTGGCCTTGAACTCATAGAGATCCTCCTGCTTCTGTCTCCTAAGTACTGGGATTGAAGGCACAGTCTACCATGCCCAGCCTATTTAGTCTTAAATAGTGCTTCAGTATTTTACACAGGTTTGAATTCTGTACAAATGGAACCATACTGCTTGCATGTTTTGATGTTCTTTGCTCAGTGTCATTTTAAGTGATCACTGGAGTGGAGTCATTTTTCTGCTCTGTGCCCTA
Source organism: Ondatra zibethicus (assembly GCA_004026605.1). NCBI lineage: Eukaryota > Metazoa > Chordata > Mammalia > Rodentia > Cricetidae > Ondatra > Ondatra zibethicus. The sequence goes on from PVIU01011133.1 coordinate 65,641, forward strand.
CTGTCTGAACATGCTACAGTTGTCTGTTCTGTTGAAGATATTCTTGTCCACGTCTCTTGGTACAAACAGAGAAGTTTTTGTCAGGGGCTATGCTTACTGGATCACAGGATCTGCACACCTTCAGTTGCCTTGGCTACCACTGAATCTTCTCCTGAGGTTGGATTTCTTCTTTTAGCAGCAGCGCTGGTGTCTTCTAGGAAGCGACCCGTTCCTGCCTCCTCCAAGGGTAGATAGGTAGCTTTTACTCCACTTAAGAATTCCTAAGTGTCTGTTAGAGAGCAAATCATAGACATTAAATCAGAATAATTTTTATAATCCTAAAGTTCTTCTTTATTTTTTTTCCTTTCTTCATTGTAGACCTCCCCAAGTCCCTATAACCTTGCATATAAGTATAATTTGGAGTATTCGGTGGTTTTCAACTTGGTACTGTGGATTATGATTGGCTTGGCCTTGGCTGTGATCATCACCTCTTACAACATTTGGAATATGGATCCTGGATATGATAGCATCATTTACAGGATGACAAACCAGAAGATTCGGATGGATTGAGTTTTCCTTATGCTACACTTAGACAATAGGTTTTGGGAATTGGCTGTTCTGTTAAAGTATATCTTTTAGTATGGTTTAAAGTAGATGGTATACCTTAAATTTATTTTAAAGAAAACATAGATTTTGTTCTCTATTTTGTGTGTGCCTGTTGTTTCCTTAGAGTGGTTTATAGTGTTAACACGAATTGTGATGTAAATTCCATAAGATGTTCAAATATTGTTGATAT
>PVIU01011134.1:0-33641 GCA_004026605.1 Ondatra zibethicus
ACTGGACCTTGGGAGCTCAATCCATTGCTCTGGTGTGAATGTGGGTCTCTGTCTCTATCTCCATCCATCGGACGAAATTTCTATGGATGTGATCAAGATATTCATCAGTGTGACTATGGGACAATGATAGTTCCGGCACCCTCTCCTCTGCTGCCCAAGGACCTAGCTGGGGACATCCCTGTGGACACCTGGGATCTCTTGCTATATTGTAGAATCTCTGATGCTTGTTTCCTGTTCACTAGCAACATTTTTGCGACACCCCAGAAAGACTTTCCACCACCTCGCTTCTATGTTACGTCTTGTCTTGGGGCCGTTTCTTCTCTTCCATTCTCTGTGATGCTGCACTTGATCTACTCTCATCTGTGCCCATTCCACACCCTCAGGTGATGTTCTGATCACATAGAGCCTTCTCTGTTTTGGGATCCATGGCCTGCTTCTTTCTGGTGTCTGATGTCTGTCATGTGCTTTTCCTTCTGCCTGGAAAAAGTCGTCTTCGTTATAGCACTCTGTTCACATTGGACTTTATTCCATTTGATCAACCCAGATGTTAGCTTTTATATTAAAACTCCCGAAAGAGGACTCCAGTGCTCTCCCACCCATTCTTTCTTCCATGGTACCTTAGACATTCCTCTGCCCAGCAGACTGATACACAGTGTGGGATGCCATGTATGCGGTTTGTTCTCTTTTCACACGCCCTCCCAAATGAGTCAGTTCTTGATTTGGAATACAAATTAGCCAGTCTTCATACATGGATCCCCCTGAGTCCATGTACCTCCCTCATCATAGTCTGAATGCATTATAACATAATTGAATGTAGCTTCCTTGGTGAGAGAGAACACATCTGCCTTACTTATGGTGGTAACCTTGATGCTGCTTCTCTGGCTCCATAAATATTTGCTAAATTCAAGGATGAGTAAGTGAATAAGGGTGTATGGACACCATACTTCTGACTAAGGTTTTTGTTCATTTGTTTTTAACTTCGAATGTCTCCTTATCTCCTTTCTCGACCCATTACTTAATACATCCTAGGCTCTCCATGCTTGTTTGGGAAATCAATATCTGCAATGACTCGTGTGGTCATTGAGCATTCCCTTGGGACCTGACCCCATGCCCTGTGCCTAGAAAAGCATCCCTGTAAGTACAGACCTGACTTAGGGCTGCATTCCTCCAGGGGTGACAGCATTTGCATCTCAGCTGAGACTCTCTCAGGTCCAAGTGGATGCGTTTCCCTCTATGCTCTCCTAAGCCCAAACCAGTGCTACATTCGTACAGTTGTGACTGTGCCAAGCAGAGAGAAGGATAACAAGCTTTAGAGAAGAGGAGGAACTATGATAGAGCACTGGGGGCTGCCCTTGGGAACCCTGCTTTTGTTGCTTCTGGAGACACTAAGGGCTGGCTCTTTAGCATGGAGCTTTAAGAGAGATTCTTCCTCTATTCACTACCAAACTCTTCCCACAATCTCCCTCTATTTTCTACTACCCATTGTGCAGCTTCTCCCTGGGGACCATCAGAGTGTCAGGTCTCCCCCTTCTCAGTACTTTCCTGCCTCCCTCTCTTCTGGTGAGCATTTTCCTTCTTAGGTCAGCTGTAGCTTCGGTCTGAAGCACTCTTCTCTCAAGAAGCAAGAAATTGGGGCTTCTCTCACTCTGGTGTCCAGCTCTGTTTCTTTGTATGACATCCCCGGGGACTTCTCTCTGCTGGAGTACTGAGAAGATCATAGGAACCAACAGACTCAGGATTGTACAGAAGATTGACAGGAGGGCTCCAGGGAGACTGAATGCTGAGCTGCAGTGCTTACTATAGTCTAGTGAAGGTCTAGGAAAACTCAGAGAAATCAATGTGTGTCCCATAAACATAAGGAAAAGTGTGGTCCTAGCCAGGCTGGAGCTCTTCAGAAATGGTGTAGGAGGTGTTTTGAGAGAGGCAGCTCCGTATCATTAGAAATGCTCACCGCAAGGTTGCAGACACCATTGGTGTGGGTGAGATGCGGAATCCTGTAGGAAGCTAGCCACTAGCTACAGAGAGCTTGCTATGGTTTCTCTTTACTTTCAAGCTTCTGCAATTTCATTATAGGGGTCTAACCCTGTAATGCAGTTTAAATTTCAAAATACTGTACTTAATTAGCTGCTTTTCTAAACTCCTTCTGAAGTAAACGAGCTTCATACAGTGGTAATTAGTTTATTGGTAGAAACAATGGCAAAGTCTGAAGCATGCATATTTTTGTGAATGTGGCAAAAACACAAGAAAGCCTGCCTATTATTATTCCTTCACTGTTTTCCATAACTGAGATCTTTCAGTATCCCTGTGAGGTTGTAACAATAACTTAATCTGGTTAATAAATAATGTGGAAATAAAGAACAACTAATAATAAGGAATATTCCACAAATACTGGAGCCGGATTAATCAGTCTTTGGACAAATGAGCATGAGTTTCTTATTAATTGACATTTTTACAACTGGAATGAGCCCAGAAGGCAAGATCGTATTTAAGGAAGCAATCATCATCTTTTGTGAGTCACAACTGGCTCTTTGGCACAGCTGCTCCTGTTGGGTCACTTGGTAGCTGGGATACTTGGTAGACCTGTACTACAATGTGTGCGGTACACTCAGGGAGTTGCGGCTTCTCTACTCAGTCAGCTACAATGTTCAAAGCACGATAGGAGTGATGCACCCACACTACAGATGTAGGTAGTCAGGTAGTCATAGTTGTCCCGGAGGATGGGACAACTGAAGGAAGACAGAAACATGGAACTGGCATCCTCTTAACTTCTGATCTGTCAAATTAGTATCTGCTTTGGCGCTTAAAGTCCACAGCAGCTGCTCCTTCTCAAGCCTCAGATTGAATTCTGGACAGGAAGAAGGAAGTCACCTAGAGGAAAGGGTAGTGTCCATTCCAAGAAAAAGAACATTCTGGTAAACTGTAGCAAGCATAAACTCATGTCTCATTGGTCAGAATTGTGTCACGTGTCCAGTTCTTGTTAAGAAAGACTGGAAATACAGTGATTTAACTGTATCTAACTGTATCCACCTACAACAATAGCCAGACTTTCATTCTCCAAACCAGACTTAAGTTTTGGTGTTAAGCAGGAGGCCAGACAGGCCAGGCAACAGGCAATGTCTGCCATGCTTGTTTGTGTCTGGCTGTGGTGGTAGGCTTTACTCTCTGTTTCTTGAGAAGACCTCCGGTATGGACTCTAAGCTATGGAGGATGCCTCCATTCCAAGGACTTTATGAGGGCCTTATACTGCTGCCCTTTTCTCTATAGATATCCCCAAGATACAATTTGAAACATCTCTGGTTTCAGGCTGGGAGCGGTCACTGGTCTCCGGAGGCTGCTTGAGGACCATCACATTTACACTAGCATGTCTCCTGTGCTGAAGGGAAGACTTAGTACCCTCAATCATGTTGTGACCTCTCTCCCATATTGCGCCCCACCCCCAGGTGGAACCCAAGTCACTTCCTCCTGGACACATTGTTCTTGCTGTCTGTTAACACTCAACAGACAGCACAGCAATCCTGCTTAGAACAAAACAACACCTTGAGATTGGTTACAGGCCAACAGGAGGTCTTACCTTTAAATAAGAAAAGGTTTATGGCTCTCCTGACACATGTCAGGGAAGCCTGTCTGGCAGAACTCAGGAAGAACAACTAAAACCAGAAGGCTCACATTTTAGAACCGTCAGAGACAAAAACTGACAGAGACAAAGAACATCCAGTCTATCCTGCTGCAAAGGAAGACTCGGGAGCCCGGAGAGAGTGTGAGAGCCTCACCGTGCTGTGCTATGGCAGATCTCCGCAGAGCAGGGTACGGGGCTTTCTTTGGCTTTTGACTGGGTCTGCATTACATTCATTATTTAAGCACCTGTGAGCATGGGGATGCTCCGATGCTATAGATAATTAAGGCAAAAGCTACAGCATGGCATATGGTGTTGTGGCTACCAGATCTGATCCCCAATCTGCCATGCTTTGGTTAGTGACACTTATCTGTTCCTTAGTGTGCTCACTCGCAAAGAAAAACCATGGCAACATACCTTATGTGCTTTTGGGAGGATGAGATGGAGTTGATATGCAGAACAGGATCCATTGACAGTGGGTAGAGATGCTTGCTCTTGTAGGGCTACTTATCCACTACTCCAAGCAGGCTCATAGGCCTTGAATCTTGCAAAGTTGTCTGGTGTGCATCTTGAAGAAGTATGCCAAAGAGCCAGCGGAAATATGGTTTAGTCTGGGTGGTTGATTCTTGTTCTTCTCATATCACGAAATGATGGATTAGCCTGCCAACCAGTCAGTGCGACATGAAATACGTGAATTGTGGTAAGAGGTACACTTTTACGAAAAGATGGTCTTTTCTGTTTGTATTTCCACTCTAAGTACGAGTGACTGCCTTGGTTTTTCTTTTTAAAAATATGATAAGCTGAAGCCCCTCCCCCATCTTTGTAGCAGCTTATGAGAAACAATAACACTAAAGATGTATATGCATAGAACTATCATGCAAATCAACTTCTGTTTTTAACATTAACAGACTCTAAGTTTGGCAATACTTTAATTCTCTAAAAAGTGCTATGGTAGTTGACCACGTTTTGAAATTGCCTTTGTCTTGTTTGATACTTGAAAGGCATGAAAAATTTCCCTCCACTTCCTCGCCCTCTCCCAGGGGTCATTTCCCCCTCTCTTTTCTTTGCCCTGCTTGCCCTCTGACCTTGCCTAGCTCTGCTGTTTCCACGGACTTCTGAATCTAATTAATGTCTTAGTGGCTATATAAATGAATTATGTAGCCAGGAGGATGTTGGAAACTTTGAAGAAAGTGCATTCCTTAGGGAAAACCTGATTTTCTTAAAAAAAAAAAATAATGGAATGCACATTTCCAGGTGGTAGGATGTGAGTACTGTGTAAAACCTCAATCGTACACTCACACTCGATAAATATCCGTTGTCTCACAACAGACAAAACCTTAGAAGCATCGGATTTGACATCTGGGCAATTCTCAGCCATTGTGGAAGGTGGCTGAGCGGACAGATTATCCATATATGTTGCCATCCCAAACTGGCTTCAGCCACCTGACTAGGGTATTGGCTTCCCTCCCCCTTCCCTTTTTCAGTCAATTTACAACCATTCGCAGGGAGTATGCTCTCAGAGGATCTCTGAAATGGCCCTGGCTGTCTGTGGCCCAGAATATTCTACAAAATTCTAGACAGCAGGAAAGTAAGGAGGAGGGGGCATAGTGAAGTTCTTAACTAGAGGATACTGTCAGGGAGCCCAAGGCAGAGATGGTCCCTATGCCCCATGTTTCCATGGAAACATAGGAGGAGTGATGACAGCCAGCACAGCCGCACCATCTGCTCAGGACCTGGAGAATAAGGGGAAAAAATAGAAAGGTACCTTGGATCCCTGGTTAGAGCCACCTCTGAGCTACCTGTAAAGAGGAAAGGAAAGGTCTGAGGACACTGGAGCTCCTGGCTAGATTTAAAAATCTATCCTGTCCTGGGGCTTGACATATTAACATCTAATTTGCAAGCAAAAAGCCTGGAGGGTTTATTTGCAAACCCTAGATATAGTTACAGACACCCTGGAAGCCTCTGGAAGGAGAGGCTGACTGAGTGAGGTATCTGCAACTTCCCTGGACTAGGAAAGACTGGTGTTGTGAGAAGTGATGGGAGAGGAGAGGGGGGACGGGCTGGAGAGCTTGAGGAGGCTCCTGTTATCTTCCAGGAAGGCCATCCACAGAGCTAGCTCTTTTCTAGAGGAGTGGCAGGATTGTGATGACGATGATAATGATGTTGCTGCTGATGATGGTGTGTGTGAGAGAGAGAAAAAGAGAGAGAGAGAGAGCTTGTACTGCTTTCTCAAAGCTATCTCTTGAGTTCCAGTCATGTCTTGAAAATGTCATGAATTGATAATGTTAGGCCAAGTTTCTCTTGGTTCTTAAGCAAGGAAAACTCAAGGAGATGCCATAGATTTGCCTCTAGGTGCATACAAGAGGCTTCCAGTTCCAGGGGAGCAGGATGAGGATGAAGTCCTTACCAAGAACATGTGTGTGCACTGTGTTGAGCAAGATCCGTTTCTTACTCACTTTATTTTGTGGATTTAGCACAAACCAGCCAACCAAAAAGCCAGCCAGCCTTCCAGGGAAACCCGGCAGTCCTTTCTCAGTGGCTCTCTCCTGGGTTGGATTCGGTTCAGCTCCCAGTAGGACAAGTTGCTTCCCCCTCAGGAGAAAAGCCCCTCGGGTCTTCCGGATGTACAAAGGCTATAAGAGTTTCAATTATTATTATTATTTTTAAATTTAGGCAGTCTCTTGCTTCTTTACAAAACAACAAAAACAAACTAAACAAAACCCAAGCAAAGAAAAGCACCCAAACCCTCAAACAAAACAAAAACTCACCAAAACTCCAAACCAAATGCAACAACAACAACAAAAACTCAACAACCTCAAACCCCTTGACCTTTAGTCCTGGCATTGCAATTCTAGAGTGTACCAGCACCTCACATCTTTTCTCTCCCTTCCCCCTTTCCTTCCCTACGTTTTTGTCTTCTTTGTCTCAAGGTTTAAATTTTCACTAGTCTAGGTGCTTGATTTGGTTCAGAAACTCAACGGCTGTATAGTGGGAACAACTCCATAAAGTATAAAATAGTAAATTCTTCCAATAAAGAGTCTCATTAACTCGTCTACATTTTACTAGGGAAAAGCATTCATTTTCAATTTATTTCCATCATAGCTTAGGCAAAATACAGTATCTACAACAACATTTTGGGCTTCTTCCAAAGCCCCCATTCTCCAAGTGGGTTCTATTCACAGAAACATCCTCCGGAAATAAAATACTAATTCATCTGTCCTCCAGTTAAAGTTCCCAAACAGAAAATACATTATTTGTGAAGAAACATTTAAAACGTACCCACAGTGAAATTACTTTAGGCTCAAGTACACTTAAATGTAAACATCGGGCCCCAGAGTTGAAATTCAAATATACATCTGTCAGTTGCTACATAGCTTTTTTTGGAGAGACCTTTTATGAATAAACCTCCTTCCAGGCTCTAAACCCTCTTACTTTCTTGCCTTTTCTGGGACCTATTTATCTTCAGTGACTGCGAGGAGGCTTGAATCTGTATCCTGAACCTCGAGCACGGCATGGGACCCGCAGTAAACATGGTTCTGTTTGTTCTTCAGCGGCCTCTTTTGTATAAACAGATGTGGTGGGAAGGGAAGGGAAGCCAGATCCCTGTGAGGGGCGGAGGTCTCCTTTCTGGAGAAGACTCCCAGCTGCAGCCAGGAGCCCAAGGAACAGGACACATTTCTTGTTCAGGCCTTGGAACTTGCAGTTCTTCCAGACAGGGGCCGTTCCCCTCTCGCTCTCCTCCACCCTCCATCCCCAGCCTTTGTTCCTGGGAAGGCTGTCTCCATGTGATGTCTATAGCTCACTTTTGCCAGAGCAAACATTTCCAAGAGGGCTTATGCTAAGTAGATATCTGTAAGGCAGATTTTCCCCCTTTCCTCCAAATACACTGTAGACTAAGATTTTGGACTCCAGCCGTTCACACCTGTACTTTTTCTATATTCATATTCCCTTTGTTCTTTTGTAGCCTTCGACTAAGGGGGGGGTGGTGGTAAAGGAGGGAAGTTGTTGGCTTGTAAAATAACAATTCCATTCCTCCGACTGATTTGATGCAGACTCTGCCTTCATTTAGCGATTGATATTTTCGCATTCTTTATGGATGTTAATAAAGGAAGAACTATTTATTCCAAAGCTGGGGATAGAAAAGGATAGGACCGAAAGCTTTGTGGTCCAGTTTCAGACAGGAAAGAACTCGAATTGGCCTTTTGACTTTCTATCTGTGACCAGAACTTCGTTAATTCTCCTTCAGGTGTGGGTGAAGTCAAGAAGGGGTGCTCATAGGTTGACTTCTATCAAAGGGGCTAAATTTTTTGGCGGCCCCACACGGTGGCTCTTCTTGTCTAGAAAAGGAACAAAGGGCAACACACTGGAAAAGCCTCCCCTAAGCATGAGGGTTTGGTGTAAGCAGTGAGCTTTACTTGGTGCTGCTCTCTCCAGGAATTCTGGGGAATCCGGAACCCAGAAGACGTAGCCAAGAGCAGGGGAGAGCCGCCCCCCCCCGCCCCCGCATGGGTTCCTCATTTTAGAGCAGAAGCGTAGAGTTGACTATAGATCCTCTCTACATCTACACTTTCCACTCTCAAAGTGTATATAATAATGAGCGAGAGGGGAACATTCTTTCAAACCAAGGGAGTAATAATAGCAAGGGCTTGATTTTTTTTTTTTTTACAAGCCACAGTGGTACTTTATCATCCTTCCAGCTGACAATCTGCCACTCTGCAGACAGGAGAGGCGGCGGGAAGTTTGTTGTGGAAACCCAGAGGCCTTTCCAGTATGAAATAAAAAGAAAGGAGGCTGTTTTCCAGGGACCGGCCAGCTGAGAGGTGGCGGGATACCTCTCTCCCCCCCCAACTCCCCCCCCCCCCGCGAGGCCAAACTGCAGCTGAGAGCAGGTCTTCTTGGAAGAAGCTTCCTTCCCGCTTCCTCTTTTATTTCACTTAAGTTACTGGCTCCAGATATTTGAAACGATTTGTTTTCGGCGCTGCCGTGGGCTGCACAGTTAACTCTCACCGCGCCTGGGGCGGCCAGGGCATTTCCTTCCCAGCATCCATCCACCCCAGGTCTGCAAAGCTGCACACCACCCGAGGCAGCGCCCCGCCGGTTCCGCTTAATTCGCGAAGGCCAAGGAAGTACTCGCAGGAGCCAGGGCGAGGGCGAGAGGCAAGGGGCTGCGGCAGGCCGGCCCCGCTCAGCAGAGCATCCCTCCTCGCCTTTCCCTCCCTCTCGTAGGACTTCCCCTGCAACCCTTGGGGCTGCCGAGGGTCACGAGAGATGGAGGAGCGCGGGTGAGGGAGAGCTGGAGGCCGGCGTCAGGGCAAGAGAGAGGGCGCGGGACCCCGAGGAGCCGCACGGGGAGTGCGGGGAGCGCAGGGGCGCGCGGGGCGGGCGCGGCGCGGGGCTCACGACGCGCGCGCGCCTCGGCCTCGCCCGCGCACACGCGCCTCCCGGAGGAGAAAGAGGCGGGCGGGCGCAGAGCACCGCGCCGGCGGCTGCAGCGGGCCGGGCCGCCGCGAGGGAGGGGCGGAGGGGCGGAGGGGCTGAGGGGCGGGCGCAGGCCGGGAGGGGGCGGCGGCGCGTCGAGCTCACGGCTCTCAGCGAGTGTGCCTGCGCGCGAGCCGGCGAGCGGGTGAGTGCGCCGGCCGCTGCCACACGCCGGGCCGGCCGGGAGTCGGGGGCCGCGGGGGTGCCGGGCGCTGCGAGCCGGTGAAGGGTGGCGGGCGGGCGGCGGCGGCTCGGGCGCGGCCGGGATGCACCTTAGCGGGCGCCTTTCGTTGCAGCGCGCGGGCGGCCCGAGCCTTGGCGGCGGCGGCGGACACAGCAGCGACTGCGGCGGCGGTGCTGACACCTCCCACCATGGACAGCTTCGACTTAGCCCTGCTCCAGGAATGGGACCTCGAGTCGCTGTGGTAAGTCCCGGTGCTAGATGCTCGGAGAGCCGAGGCGGCCCCGCGCGCCCTCACCTGGGCCAGGACGCCGGGTGCCTGCCGCCGTGGGGGTGGGGTGGGTCGGGGGCGCCCGCCTAGCCGGCTCCTTGCAGCCTTGGCGGGCTGGATGCACGGCCGCCTTCCCGTCAATTTGTCGGTCTCCCTCCCTGTCCCCTCCCCTCGGTGCTGCCTGCGCCAGCTCAAGGGGCCGGTGGTCTGAGTGCCAGAGGAGGAGCGCAGCGGTGGAGGGAAAAAGAAGCGATTTTTAGAACGTGTCATTGATGCCCGAGAACCCATCCCTCATCCCGCAGCCCCTCTCAGCTCCTTTTCTTCGGATTGTGCTCCTTCCAGCTCTCTGAGAACCTCAGGCTCACCCCTGTGACCCCCTAGAGTTGGTACCGCTGCGAAGTGCTTTGAGAGGATGCTCTCTAGCCTGTTCCCTGCATGCCCCGAGTCTTGGCGCCTGCACCCTCCCTCCGTTTGCCCTACCCACTCCCACTCGAGATGGAAAAGTGAACACCCGGGGCAGGAGGCCAGTGTGTATCCGTATCCGAATTCCAGAGGCCTTGGCCCAGGGAGACTCGTTTCCCGGAGGTTCACAATTCCTATGCACAGTTTCTTCACACCTTCCCAGGACTGAACTCCTTGTCACTCCTCACCCCAGTCCCTTTTTGTCAAGCTCAAAGCTGGCAGCCTGGAATGCACTTGGGGTCCCGATTCTTGGGATGCTCACATTAGGGAGCTTCTGTAGGTAAATCACAGGTAGCAGCAATTGAATTTCGGTTGCAGTTGTCTGAAAAAAAAAATCCCATTGGCTGCTTCAGCATCCCTCACATTGCCCCCCACCCTCTTAAATGTTTCCAACCAGCCCTATTCAGGTGGTAAAATTACTGCTTGTATATTCCTGGAGGAACTTGTGTTATGTTTAATATTTACGGGGATGAACATCTGCTGGAACAAGCGTATTAACTGCTCTCTGTTCTGCCTCTGGTAATCGCTGATTGTGGAGCGGTTTCCTTCTTTTTAATTCAGCAAAGAGTTCACATGTGTCTAAAACTGCAAGTGGTGTGCACATGAATATGCAATGCACAATTTTAAAGCTAAACTGCTTTATGATTTATGGCTCATACATCGATGGTATGTGGCCATGTGGATCTTTTCAGTGATTTAGGCTCGCGGTGACTTTTATTTTCCCAAAGACAGGTGTAACAAAATAAACTAGACACAAAGCCTGTGCATTATCGAGCAGTTTCTTATAAAAGATCCAATGGTGACTACAGCTTGCTCTGCATAATGCTAGCGCCTATAAAACACACGAGGATGGGCTCTAATGCAATAAAACTTGTATATATTACACTGGCAACTTCAAAGAGCTAGTGTAGAGAGAATATGGAACATGTTATTACTCTATAAAAGTTGCTAATTACTGTGTTGCTGTTCCTGGGGTTATTTCAGCCTTTCATTTACAGATAGCTATTATTTTACAGGTTTACCTTTTGAAATGTTGGTTTCTGGCACAAATTCAATAGCTTTCCAGATAACAACTGTCTTTTAAAGACGACTTTTGCTTTTTAAAATCTAGGCAGGCTTGTAGTCAAATGGAAGAACTTATTGTTTTGAGATACTTTTATGTTGCTCATTTGTTTTCTGGTTCAAATTGAACTCCTGTAGGTGTTTATAAATTGTAGTTTGAGATGATCAGTGGTAATCCGTAGACCTTTTGGGGTAAGGGCTCAAGCTGTGTCTTCAGTCCCCAGTAAATTCCCTGGAACACTGTCACAGAATTTCTGCTGAATTGACCTGAAATTTATCTCATCTAAATTGTTATTATTTATTTATTCTTTCTTTATTTTTATTTATTTTGAGATGAGTTCTCTCAATGTAGCCCAGGCTGTCTTGGAACTTGCTTTGTAGAATGGGCTGGCCTCGAACTATACAGATCAGTTTACCTCTGTTTCACTAGTGTTAGCATTAAAGGCATACACCACAGCTTGAAAGCATTTTTAAAAGCTGTTGTACACTCCAATATGTATACATTTATGAAAGCACATAGGATTTCTTGACTATTGATAGTAGAACAGTTTGGCTTAAGAGAGTGTTTAATTTTGCGGATATAGAATTTACATTTACAAAAGCTTACCTTCAGGTAAAGTTAAAGATAAGCCAAACTATTTGAGTGTACATTTCAAACGTGTTGGATATTTTCTTAGCTATGGATCACTTTTTGCATGGCGTTTCTAACTCAGTTTTAGGATTTATTAAAGATTTACATTTATAGTTTACTTTTAAGTTCACGAGTGATCAAAAATTTAAAAAAATAGTCTTTCTATCTCCCTCTCTCTCCTTCCCTTTCTCCCCCTTTTGCTTGATAATGAGAGAAAGTCTTGGTGTGCAAACCAGGATGGCTTCAAACTCAAGGCAATCTTCCTGGCTCAGCCTGCTGAATTGGGGGGGTAACAGACATGCATCACTCACACCTAGTGTATTTGATTACTTTCTGTGTGTCTGATATGTTCATATTTTCTTGTTTGAATCTGATAATATCTCAGAAGTGGTAACTGATAGTACTCTCATTTTGTAGATGAGAAAATAGATTTAAACTGTTTGGTAACTATAGTGAGATAAAAAAATGACAGCAGATATTTCAAAACTGATATTTACTGAACAGTATGACTTATCAGTGACATGTACGTCATATGTTTTAGCTCATTTATTCTTCAACAAGAAACTTGCAAAGTAAGTACTGCTGTTGGTCCTTTTTTTTTTTTTTTTTTTTTTTTTTTTTTTTTTTTTTTTTTTTTTTTTTTTTTTTTTTTTTTTTTTTTTTTTTTTTTTTTTTTTTTTTTTTTTTTTTTTTTTTTTTTTTTACAGACAGGGAAATCGAAGATGGAGTGATCAGGTAGCTTGCCCGAGTTCACACAGTTCAGACTTGATTAAGAATTAGCTTCAAGGCCCACTTTTCTGGTATCAGGCCTATGCATTTTTCAGAATACTGCAAATTCCAATTGATGAAAAGAGGCTTTTAAAAGAATTACAAAGCAAGACTTTGACGATTGCAAGTTAAAGTTGTGTCAAAATATTAAAAGAGAAGGTCAGAACCTTAGATGGTATTGATCTTAAAAAAAAACCTGAAAACAGAATACTATGAGTTAGGAACTTATGCCTGTTAATTAACTTATGAAAAGAGATATAAATTTTAAATAAAGACCACTGGGCACTTCCTTTCTTTCATCATAGAATCCCTCCTCCCCCCCACAAAAGAGGAGTTGCAGGTTAATAGCAAGATACTCTTATTATCTACTTATATGCTTGTTTGTTTGTTTCTTTATTTATTCAGTTTGGTTTTTCAAGACTGACGTTCTCTGTGTAATAGCCCTAGCTGTCCTGGAACTAGCTCTGTAGACCAGACTGGCCTCAAACTCAGATTCGCCTGCCTCTGCTTTCTGAATGCTAGGATTAAAGGCGTGGGCCAACCCCCTCCCCTGGGGAAGATACTCTTATTTATTTTGATACCTAAACAACTTTTTCTAGTTGGCCAAAATCATCTCAGGATGACTAGGCTCTGTGTGTTTAAAAAATACTGTAATTTCACTGTGATCACTAAAAATAGGTAATTTCACTGTGATCACTAAAAAGTAGCTTTTGAGACCCCCCCCCGCCTTTGTTCAAGATGATACTATGTCAGCTCTCCTCCAAGTATAAAAGTAATAAATAAAAAAGTAATAATAATAATAATGAAAAAACTCAATTTTTGCCTTTTCCTCCTCTACCACCCACCCTAGTCCCAAATACAGACTCTTTTGACTCCCTAGTCTAAAACTAGACAACAGCATGTACAACCCATGTTTTACCCAACTTTGCACCCACTAGGAGTGGTTTTGGCAAAGGAGGAAAACTTTCCAAAACCAGCTTGTATTTGCTCTTCTCTAAGTCGATCAAGATTGAAATAATAAGTATTAAGAACTCACGCTGTCTGTTACCCCTACAAACTTCACACAAGCCAGCATCCCGCGCTCAGCACCCCCTTAAAGCCAAACCTGTAACATTGTAACACATGGGGCTAGAGAGATCGCCCAGCAGTCAACAATGTTTATTGCTCTTCCCATGACCTGAGTTCAGTTCCCAGCACCCACACAAGGCGGCTTATATAACTTTGTAACTCCAGCTCTACAGTATCCAGTGCCATCTGCTGATCTCCGTGGGCATTTGCAGCATACACCTACATAACTGCATCCACATAAATAAAATTTTAAAAAGGCAAAAGAATTTGTAATGCATGGGTTGCTTCATATTCATCAGTGTGACCGACTCAGTAAATGTTCACATAGTAGGCATTACTATTGGAGAGATACTACAGGCTTTTGAATGTTTTGGACTGAGACTGTTGACAAACACGTTTAACACTGAAACTAAATGTGTACCCCTGTGAACATGAGTACATGTAACTGAAATAGGGGTGTCAGGAGATGCCATTTATCATCATATGTGTGATGCATTCTGATATCTTCTAATGTATTTTTTCTTTTTTAAAACTTTCTCATTCATGGGTTGAAGCCTGCAGTTTGAGACCCGACTATAAGGGATAAAAAGGAGAGGGTCCTTTAGGAGTTTACAGAATGGCTGTGTACATAAATATCAGAAATACAAAGCAGATAGTGCCCACTGTAGGGGGCATGGGCACGTCCTGTTGAGAGAGTAAACTATGCATTGCTTCGTGGTGCTGAAATACATCTTGAGGAAGTAGAATTTCAAGGAGGAAATAAAAGGGAAGAGAATCCATGTGAAAGGAATAGTGCAAATAGACATACGGAGTGTGGTGTTTATTTTGAAGAAGAAGTTACTAGTGAGGCAGGATGGGGGTGCACTGCACTCCTGTCATGCTGCCAGAGGAGGCAGGAGGAGGCAACAGCACCATAATGGCTTAAGGACACTTCCACCGGCCAAGCGATGCTCTTGACTTTTCAGATCACTTCCCAGGAAACAAGCCCGGGCAGGATTTCACAAGGCCCTTTGGGTTTGTGAAACTTTGCATATGTCAGGCGACTCCAGAAACTTCTCATCTTGGCACTCAAGTTCCTGAACCTTTTTTTTTTTTTCACCATCTTACATTTTGAGGCTTCTCTCTGTGGCTTTCTCTCCCCTTGCACATGCCTTTAATCACAGCACTCGGGAGGCAGAGGCGGGTGGATCTCTTTGGTATTGAGGCCAGCCTGGTCTACAGAGCGCGTGCCAAGTTACACGCTTCAAAGCTACACAGAGAAACTGTGTCTCGAAAACCCAACAGACAAACAAGGCCCACGAGGCAGGATGGGAATGCCAAGCACAGGCATCCTGAGTTTCCTGGAGCTGTAGCCTACCTTCACTCTCATTGGCTAAAGGTGACGATATAGTCTATGGAGGAGGCTTTCATTGGTTAAAAGCATTTGCGCGAGCCTGCTCTGAGCACAGGGTGGGGAGATGGGGGTGAGGGGGTGAGGGGTCTCAACAGGCTCTAGGGTGAAATTGTTTTCGGAGATTCCTGCCTCCCAAATTGTGGGTGGCAGTGTGGAGGAAGCAGGAAAGAGAACACGGACCACTCTTGTTTAGTGACTGGCAGCCACTCGGGGGAGGGGGTGTTGTGTGTGGCATAGATTGAGGAAAGCAGGGTGGGGAGGCTGGTTAGTTCAGGATGTGAAGCTGATGAGGACCGGCGTGGGAGACAGGGATGTGGGGATAAAGGGAAGGATGCACATTGGATGTCTTTGGGTTTTAATAAGATGCCTTTTGATGACAATGAAGATGCTGTTACGTGTGAGGAAACGGTTGCTTCCTGTGTTCCAGATTCTCCTTTGTGGAATGTAGGAGGGTTATAAAATGCTAAGAATCTATTTTGGGAGAATGTCCCTGTGAGCCAGAATGTCTAATCAATGACACTTCAGATTAGCAACTCAACAGGCCTTTTGCGTAATATAGGTTAAAATAATAGTCAAGTTATGAACAGCAAATCCATTTCTCAGTATGAAGTACTAGATTATTTTGTGCTTAAATGGGATTTCAAAATTTGGAATAGATTTGTCTAGGTTTTTTTTTTGGGGGGGGAGAGAAAGCCTGGGTGGAAAATTAAGGCAATAAAATAACATAATATTTTATATAAAATAATGTTTCCTTGTTTCATTTCAAAGTAAAATATCTACAGAATTTGCTTTCAACATTGGCTGATCCCTTTTGTCTGGAAATGTAATTGGAGATTTTTGAATTCAACTAGCTGCAGTCTTGCTTTCTGTTTGGCTCTGAACAGGCAACTCAGTATCCCCTACCCCCCAGTCTAAGTCTTGGCTTAATCACTTAAAACAAAATGACAGTGCTTATTCTGGCCTACCTTATACAGATGTGATGTTAAATAATAAAAGCATGAGTTACTCTGACTCTGTGAGTGCCAAATATGCCTATTTTAGACCCTTTGCTTCCTTAAAATGTCTTTATGTCTTTTTTTTTATAAACAAAGCAACTTATAGAGAGACCACATGGGGTTCACTTCAGCTGTGTGTGTGGTACACAGTTCTTTGCTTGGCCTTGGAACCCAGGCACATACTTGAGTGGGGATTAGGTTTTCTTGGTTGTGCATCATAGTTCAGCAGATAAATATGGTTGCACTAGCAACTTTTTAAGACGTATGAACCATTACATAATCACTGATGTTTTACTCAGAATATATTGTATTACCATTACATCACATGGCTTCATTTGTCACTGCGGGTCTTCGTACATTATATCAGGCTAATCATAATTTAGGTGCACTAGAAATGAAACTCACAGTTATAGCAGGCCATGAGAATACCACACCACCTAAGAAGTGAGATGAGTTTTCATCTAAAATCACTCACGTGTGGGATGTTCTAGGGGGTCTTGGGTGTCTGCAGGTGGTACACTAGGTGTATGTGCTGGTGGGTGGGGGTTTGTACTGGGTTGGCTCTGGGCCAGAGTGTTGTGTGAGCGTTGATCAGGGATGTGGTTGCCTGGCATAGGGGAAAGGCATTCCTGGATAAGTGGGCCAGCGGTGGTGGGCTATCCCCGAGACTCTGTGCTGGTTGGTTTTTATCAACTTGACACAACTTGGCTTAGCGGGAACCCCAGTCCAAGGAATGTTTTCATCGGACTGGCCTGCAGGCGTGTCTGTGTAGCATTTTCTTAATGATTGGTGTGGGAGGGTCCAGTCCATTTTGGGCGTGTGTATAGAGATACGGTATAAGAGAGCAAGCTGAACAAGCCACGGAGAGCAAGCCAGTAAGCAGTGTTCCTCCATGGTCTCTGCTTCGGTTCTTCCTTCCAGGTTCCTGTCTCTAGGTTCCTGCCTCAGCTCCCCTTCGTGATGGGCTGTAGCCTGTAAGTCCTTTGCACCCCAAGTTGCTCTTGGTAATGGTATATATCACGGCAACAGAGCCGCAAACTAGGACAGACTCCTCCCAGCTGCTAACATCTGCGCCCCTTCCCATTCCTGGGAAGCTGGAGTCAAAGCATGCAGAAGGCATTAATTGTATTCACTTGGGTATCTCCCCCATTGCAGTCTCTCTCCTGACAGGTGGAGAACGCCAGGGAGGGGACTTAAACTTCTTCCTATAATTTCTCCCCAGGAGGCTCATTGTTAGCGGAGGTAAACAAAAATGACTCTAATTTGGAGACCACACTAACGTTTCCGCTCTCAGTTATGTGCTTACCTTGATACTGAAAATAATTTTATTTTTGTTTTTTTTTTATGGGCAGGAAATTAGTTTTCAGAAACCCCCTGGGGGTTGTAATGTGAGCCTGTTAGTCTTAGTTAAATTTTTCTTGTCATACCTGTGCTGTTTACTTCAGTTATGAAGTGACAGAACAAATTTTCTGTCAGTGTTCATTGAAATGTTAATTAGCTCCCTGACAGTTAGATAGAAAAGCACTTTCCTGTAGCAGATCAGCTCCAATTCAGAGAAATAATTTGTTTTTGTTTTCAAATTGGAAAAATACACTTTTTTTTTTCTGTAGAAGATATCCAGAGGAATTAAACAGTAAGGCCACAGAATGCCGTTCTGAGAGTAGAGGTTAGCGCACTTTGTAGACATCCAGGGAATGCTCCCGAACTTTAATGGGTATCCAGATAGCCCAGGGATCTTGTTAAAATACAGATTTTAATTTAATAGGACCAAGGTGGGGCCATGGGTTTACATTTCTGATGAGTTCTTGGGTAATGATGCTTTGTCACGGAATAGACATTGACTTGCAAGGCCCGAAAGCATGCCTTTGAAGACACGCCCTTTCAGAGGACTTCACATTCTCTTTCCAGCCTGGGGGAGACTTGTAACATCCTAGTGCTGGGAGATTAGTTAGAGGCAGCATTTATTTTAAAATACAGTTCTGATGAATGAGGGGGTGGTTATTTATATCCTAGTGGGGACATAGTGGGAAACAAACATAAAACCTGAGCAAACACAATTTGTAATAAATAGACCAATCCCATTTTATAGCCTTTCAGTCCTTGTCATTTCTCCTAGATCAGCTACTGCTGCTGCATCTGAAGGGAGCACGGAGTACTGAGACGATCCTCAGCCCTTTTGGATCTGTGGGGACACATCCTGGATGCCCAGAATGGAGATGAGATGCCCTCATTCTTTTTCATTCATTCTGCCTTTGGGAGGAAAGGGTGGAGGTAGGAGCTTACAGAGTAGCCACAGTTTACAGAATTGTTGTCCTACTTGGTGGCCGTAGTCCTAAATTATGGCTTTCCCAGTGTCCTAGGAGAAATCTCATCTCAGCTCCATGGGAACCAAGGGTAGGTTTTAGATTCCCCAGTCAGGAATCTTCTATAGCAATGTGACCAGATATGCTCCACTCTGCCATTACTGGATAACCATGGATCAGTTAGGTGGGGAAATTTCACTGCAGTTTCCTTATTGCAATAGAAAAATAAGCATCTCTAGGGCTAATGAAATGCAGCATAGCTAACTTTGAATATTCTATGAGATCTGTGGGAAGGTCACTGGCTGAATTTTATTAATGAGGGTGTGCTCATACATGTGAACACACACGTGCCCCCACACACTTCCGTTCTTGGACTAAGATAGAATGTAAGCAATTTAATGTTTCATATTTGAAAAAGAAAAATGGCTTTGGGGATAGTGGGGCAAATTTAAATCTGTGGCCTTAGGGCTTGCAAATTGGTGAAGGTAGCGCTTGCAGAAGTATTTAGTGTCATTGGAGCTATGGATTTATTTGTGCTCTTTGTGCGCATGGTATTTATTACTTTGCATGTCACAGACCATTGTGGTAACTGATTGGGTGTAATCATGTCTTGAGCATGCAGCATTATTTTCTTCTCATGTACCTTGTTTATATTGTGAGGAGCAGAAAAGGAGACTGTTGTACATAAAGTAGGTGCATGTTAAGGTGATCAAGTTTGTAGTTACTGATCTGGCCTGTGTTTGTATCTTCTAATTTGTGCATTCTCTTTCAAGTTGTATCTGGCTATCAGTATGTAATACAGATAATGGAGTAGTTGGTCATATAGACAGTCCCCAAGTATAAGTAAATAAAGGACATTTTCAGACTCAGAGCTTTGTTCTGTTAGGTCAGGAGAGCCTTAAGAAAATAAGCTAACAGAGATCAACTGGGTGCTGAACTTGGGTGCCATTACACAGGCTGTTCACTCAGAACCCTTGCTTTGGCTGTGAGAGCAGGGCCTAACTTGCTTATCTTCCCATTACCATGTCCCATGGGATGGAGGCAGCCTTTGTCCATGGGATGGAAGCTGCCTGTGTCATTTCTTGAAACTTTGGATGTGTAACGTGTGGGTAGATCTTGGGGACTTGAACTCAGCCCGAGAAGCGGGCATCCCCATAGTGCCAATTCTGTGGTTGCCCACAGAGAGGCTCTGTGTTCTGAATCCATGTCTCCCCAGGATGCTGAGACTTTGGTCCTTTCACTTTCTGAAATGCCCCTCTCCTGCCCTGCTGGGAGGTAGAAACAAGAACTCAAGGGAAGGCAAGACTTGCCTTTGCAGACCCTCCTAAGAGAATATGAGTGCTGTCTGTCTTCTAGTAAATGGGCTACACCATCCCCTGAAATGGGACCACTGCATCGTTCAGCCAACCTGAATGCCTTCTCCCTGGGGTTAACAATTCATGTCTGTTAGACTGGTTATAGTCCTGGCCCTGTGACCCATCTGTGCTGCCTGGCTCCAGGTTCCAATGATACAGCTGAAGTTAGTAGGGCTATGTGGGAGAGTCCGCTTCTGAGCTGCCTGCTGAGCCTTCCAAGCTTGCTGAGTCCTTCCCAGAAGCATGGCCATAACCGACGAGGCCAGGTTATCTTGTGGCATAAGGACTGTCTGTCTGTCTTTTTTTTTTTCAAGACAGGGTATCTCTGTGTAACTTTAGAGCCTGCCTGTCCTGGAACTCACTTTGTAGACCAGGCTCCAGGCTGGCCTTGAACTCACAGAGATCGATCTGGCTCTACCTTCTGAATGCTAGGATTAAAGGTGTGTGCCACCACCACCCAGCCTTTCCTTCCTTTTTTAAATAAGTAGAATTTCCTTTGGTATGAGCAGAATACCATTTTTTTTTCTGGGAAAGCTGTTGAGTTTTATTTACAACCCAGTTACCTACTTCCCTTGATTTAAAGCTCTAATGTTGAGTACCAGGTTCCAAGTGCGGATAGAAAATACTTGGAGAGGCAGTTGGTTGTTCTTGGGGGACAGATGAATAAGAACAATGTATAAGGACACATCTATGAAGAGGCCATGATGAAACAAACCTATTACTTTGTATTCTAACCTAAAAGGGGGGGAATAAATTAAATATTTATAGTATGGAAGGAAATCTAGCATTTAAGTTTCTAATATTTAGATAATTAGTTATGTAATTAATTTATATTCTTTTCCTTACTTATATTTTAGAACCCTAAAATATTATACATAATAATGCAGCACAGTATGAGTACAGTCTAGGGGATGCTCGGCAGCTCTTTGTAGCATTCTTTCTCTAGGTCTCTAGGTTTCTGGGTTGCGATGAGCTGTCTCTGGTAAAGCCAGACACAGAAGTATGAGTAGACCTAATTTCTAGTCCATGATGTGTTTATTCTTTACCTTGGAACAATTTTTGAAATTACCTGCCTGATGTCTTGGGATGTTTAAAAGGCGGTACCATTTAGGGAAGATGTCTTGGAATGAATGACAACTGATGGATCTTAGAGGATGAATCAGGACAGAGGGGTGTAGTAGGTACTGCGATGTCAGCAAAGGCAGAGGGGAGCAGCAGGCTGTAACTGTGCTTGGTGAGGGTGAGTTAGATTTGAGGAAGCTGGAAAATGAAGCGGGGACTAGTTCCAGAAGGACCTTGCATGGCATCCTAAGGAGCTGGAACATTTTCTTGTAGATGGTCAGCCATGGAGGTCAGTGAGCAGGTAAATACAATTGGTTGCTATTTGCATGATTGTATTTCGGAAAGGCATTGTACATGGATGAGTCTTGTGAAGGGGGCCATGTCTGGAGAGTTAAGAGGTCAGCATGGAGGACAGGGAGGAAGGAGAGTGTAGAGAGACATTTAGATGACAATTGTCAGAACCTGAGGGTGGACTGGATCGGCAAGATCACGGGACCAGAGGTGTTCTTCTGGGAGATGTAGCTTGTGTGATCAGATGGAGAACATAGGAAGAGGAAACTGAACAGGAAAGCTGAAGAATTTTGATCTAACTCCGTTGTGTTTAAGTGTGTGTGGGCTGTGGAGTTAGAGTAGTTTACGGGAAAGTTGCTGGAAGATCCTGACCTGAAGGACGAAGGTGAGGATAGAAGTAAAGATTTGGAGATTCCCAGCATTTGGGTGCTGGTGAAAATGACAAGAATGTTCAGGAACAGTGAGATAAGGGTGAGAAGCAGGCCCTGGATGTGGGGCAGTGAGAGGGAAGCTAGTCTGCTAGGAGGAGGAGGAGGAGGAAGCTGGAGACCTATGAGGCCTAGACATTTGGGTTCAGGGCCAGATGCTCTTGTCCAGGTGCCTGCGGTGACAACACGATATGATGGTTCATGAGTGGGCAGGAGGGGTGAACAAGCGATGTGGTGAAGTGGAGCTGGGAAGGAAGCTTTGGAGGGAAGGGGAAACACCTTTAGAGGCAGCTCTCAGGCGGTGATGGAGGGACTGTGCCCACGGTAGAGTGCATTCCTCGGCAGTGGCGGGCTCTCCCTCCTGTTCCTCCCCTGCTTTGGATCTCTCTCTTTCCCTTCTCTCTCTCCTTCTGCAAGGAAAGGAAGCTCCTCAGCCGTCGTCGCAGAGCTGTGTATGATGAAATCCTCGCCGTGAAAGGTAAGAGATAGGTGTCTCATAGCTGTTGTTAGTGACTTGGTGAGAAACTCTGCATCAGTCGCTTCCACAGAAATCTGTCATACGACCTGTAATTTAATTAGAATGTTTCGAAAGTAATTTTGATTCAGAAGTAATTGGGTAAGGCTAAGTCACCAGAAAAAAATTAGTGAAAACTTGTCTAATTGTGGAGAATTTAAAATGGATTTTTAAGAATTATTTTCAGACTTAAAAGCCTGGCATCCAGGAGCCCCAGGATATTATACTGACTGACACTTAGTGACAGAATGTCCTTCCATGGATGTTGAGGGTGTTACACCAACTGGCCTCTGAGAGGTTCCAAGGCTCTTATTGATAAGGAAGGGTCATGAGTCTTCAAATGTATCTTTTTTTTGTTTGTTTGCTTTTTTTTTTTTCAAGACAGAGTTTCTCTTTGTAACAGTCCTGACTGTCCTGGAACTTGCTTTGTAGATCAGGCTGGCCTCAAACTCACTGAGATCTACTTGCCTCTGCCTCCCGAGTGCTGGGATTAAAGGTGGCTCGTCATTTTCTGTTCTTCATGACCTGTGAAGTAGGTGCTACTCTTCTTTGCTTTGTAGAGAAACAGAGGAACATAGCACATTACACAAAACCCACGGGTAGAGCTGGTATGTCCACTCAGGAAATGTATGTCGATAGTCCACTTAATGACTGTCATAGAGTGTGAATTCCAGGGTCTCATCAACTCTAACATATTTGTGAGATTTATACATGTGCATGTCAAACATCTATTTTATCTATCCGGCGTATACACAGACGTCTCTCACAGACACAGGGGAGTTAGTTGATGTGTATGAAGCATCTTGAGATTTATTGTGAATGTTAAAAATCTGAATAACGTAGTAGCTACCCTGGGTCCAAGTATTGTGGGATAGTAGAATTCTAATTAGCAGGCTTCCCTGTGCATGAATTGTCTGCAGGTCATTATCATTTTGGGTTCCACTTCTTTATCCATATTTACTATGTATAAAACACACTGTCTATATATTTTCCCTTAATTATTTGTATGCCCATAAAACCACTAATTTGACAAGTTTTATGGTGGAAGAAAATGGCAACAACTGTTTGCCACAGCTGGTCACATCTATTGTAATACCTAAATGTAACTCTATTAATAACAGTGATGATGGTGCAGCTATAAAACTATCAACACTACCTCGGGAAAGCCACCTGAACCTGTGCTTTCCCGGTGTTTTGAAATGTAGCCTGTCTCTTGTCGCAGCCTCTTCCATTCCCCATCCAGTCAGGCTGTCCTCTCTCTGGAGGGCTGATCCTGTACAGATGTGCTGCTTTGGCAACACGAAAGAGTAAACGTGCTTAATTTCTGTCGTGAGATAGTTTGGTAAAGTAAAATTAATAGATTCTTGGCATAACGGACTGTGACAAATTGAAACAGATGTCAGAAATACCCATAGATGCTTTCTTTAAAGATCCTTGAGAACAAGACAAATTAAATTTTAAGGAAGATTTAGAAAATCCACTTGGCAGGCAAAATTCCAGAGAGGCACCATTTGGTAACTGGAAAGGCAAGGACTCTGGGAGCCAACCTGTAGGAGTTGTATTCCAGCGGTCCCTGTATTAGCTGTGTTTTCTTTAGCCACCTCACCCCTTGGAGCTTCAGTTTTCTTGCTTATTCGTGGAAATAATACTGCTACTGATTTGCTAACAGGATTAAATGAGATCTATGTTAGTAGGTTGACACACAGTAGGTCTTTTAGATGGCAGTTTAATAGTTCTTCTAGCTGAACGAGCAGTGACATCTATTTTGTTCCTTAAATGACATTCAGAGGTGTTGTGGGAGTCACTAAGTTTTTATCTCTTTTAACCGATTTTCCCCCAAATCTGGGCCAACAGTTTCTTCCATTGAGAGTAGGATTTTCTTGGGCTTCTCAGTCAGGTGATATTGAAGCCATAAGCACCCCAGAGATGTCAGTGGCTAAGGTATAGTTTTATCCCACAACAGTTGTGGATAGTTACTGCCTTTTCTTTGCTGGCCACATTGGCAAATATACGTCTTTTGAAACATGCCATCCTGAAGGGGAAAAGGAACTTTGTCAGGATGTGATGCATGACATGCTGCTTCTGTTCCTTTGACCTAATAAGTCCTACAGACAAGCCTCACCCAGCAGTGTGGACTGAAAAGTATCTCCTTTGCCTAACATAGCAGTAGGTCAGATGGCCCCAGCCAGCATGATGTCCTCTTAGGGACAGAGACACGGCAAGTGGTGATAATGGCCTTTCAAGCCATTAATCAGCATTTTCCATTATTATTAATCAGTATTTTTAAATTAAGTTACAACATATTTCAAAGGAGCATAGAGAGCTCTCATGTGGTGTGTTCTATATTATAAAATATCTTTACATTTTGTCCTGTGCTTCTCTTTTTACTGAAGTTTATCCCATCTTTGAGTATCCATGGCTAAGAAGGGGATTGGTTGAAACATACATGCCTACACTCTCATACACAATCACAACAACAATAAAAACCAGGATAGAAATGTTTCAATCCAAATAGATAAAGTTTTCTTGAGATAGGTTAAAATATTAGGGGGATTGTTTTGTTTAGGAGTATGTGCTTATTTGGTATTTCATAGTTATCCAATTTGCTTCCACCTTATAAGACTTAATACTGTATATTCAATTATGTCCTGATTGCTGAATTAATAAGCTAGTTTTTCATGTCCTAGGAAAACTAAAATTATTTGTAAGTCAAATAAATATATTAATTGGAAGGGAATCAGTTGGTTTATAGAGAAATGTTTATTGCTTCTTTTAACATGACCTGTATTCCTTGAACCTGGCTTTGATCTGGGAAAATCTTTAGAGAGCAAAAGAAGTGATGTGAACCAACAACAAGCAGAGAAGAACTGCCCACTGATGAATGAGAGAGCCAGAGGGTGTTCCTATGGCCTTCAGGTGGAGGAGATGAAGGAGTCGCCTGGCATTTAGTGTGGGCATAGCCTCCCTTTACCTTTGCTGTACTTTCTAAAGTTCCCAGCCCCAGCCCCCCCAAAACAAATAAATGCATTTATTTTCTGAAAAGGGCAACTTTTTTCCCTGTAAGTTTTGTTTTATGACTTAGAAATATTCTCAGTCCTGTTGGAATACTATCATTAAGTTTGAAGCAGGAAGCCACACACAACAGCACTGTGAAACATGTAAATGGTATTTAAACTCCATGAGACTGGGATAAGGTAAAAATATAAAATAAACAATCACAAATGGAGTTACTGCTTTCTAATCTGTGTGAGCATTGAGATACAATGTTTTGAACTGGATGCCACTGTTACAAAATACTTGGGAGAAAACCCATTAGATAGAGTTAAGACTTAAGTAGATTAGCTATTCTTTAATGGGCCCAGAAGATCTTTTGCTACTTCAAAACCATTTCTAATTCTTGTTAATTGGAAATGACTAGCTTCCCTGTTTGTAAAAACATAAGGCTCTTTCCCTCCACGTTTCCAGAACTATGTGTCTACCAGGAATTACATCTTCTAAGCAGTGATCTTTTACTTAAAACATTTAAAAAGCAAAGTAAGTTCTGAATGACATATTTCTCTGTCACAGGTCGTGATGAATGAAATTGAGTGCGTAAGCATTTAAGGTTCTTTTGTATCACGAGCCACCAAATGTTTTCTGTTTATTGTAATAGGCTTATGGATAGAATTGTGTTTAATAAACTTGTAGGATACAACTGTGTGTGTATTACTTAGGATTTGAGATCCTAATGGTGTGTGTATTTTTAGATCTCATATGTTCATGGTTGTGTGAATGCGCAGGCAGAGCCATTTTGTTTTTGCATTTTTAATCTAGTTGCTTTTTTCGTTGACCAGGCTGGGACTTCCAATAGAATGTCAAATAGGAGTGGTTAGAATAGATATCGTGGTTTTCTTTTGATCTTTGGGGGTGGAGGGGCTTTCAGTTGTTGAAGAGTATAACATTATCTGTAGGTTTTCTATAAATGCCCGTAGGATGGAGTTCTTTTCTGTTTCTTTGCTGTGCTGGAGTGACTTTGTTAAAGAACCTTTTCAGAGTCTATCAAGATGATATTCTATTAACATATGGTTTAAGTGAGTAACTGATGGTCAGTTGTTGAGCCAACCTTACATTCCTGTAACATCTCATTTGGCCATGGTAAATAATCCTTATAAATGTGTAGCAGAATAATTTTTGTTTTGAAAATTGACTTTCTTTTTTGAAATCTAGTTTTCCTCAGTTTCTTCTTTAACAGTGGAAGCTCATGATTGTCAGAGACAAAAATGAAAGAACAAGACTTCTCCATGGAAATATGAAGGCTTTATTGCTGTACATATTTGGAATGACTGTCTTTAAGGATCATCAAGTCTTCAAATGTGCCTAGGTGTTCAAGCTCAGAACTTTTATATAATGCTTTCCTAAAGAATTTTAACTTGACATATGCCAAGGAATTCCTACATATTTTTAATATGACACATTTAAATTTTATGTCTTGACCTTATGAAAGTCATTCTTTTTGGCCCCACTTAAGTTTCCTAATCAATGAAGGAGATTAAGGGGACCAGTAATTAAATGGTATGTGCATCTCCCTCTGTGATGGTACTTGATGGGAAGGTACAATTATTTAATAAGTATGAACCGGTGGACTTTCTTTTTAAACTCACTGCACAAATTCAAATGCCTTAGGGGACAAGCAAGACCAAATAAATGTCTGAAGCAGTAACACAGTTATATGTGACTCTGCTTCTGTACATTCAAGGTTAAACAAACAGTATCATGAACAAATCAACACAAGCCTCTACTGTCCTGCTCTACAGGATCAGTCATTCATGAAGTCGGTGATGTAGCTTATGGCCTGAGACCGTATGTTCAGCTCCACTGTTGGGATGGTCCTTAACTTCTCCGCAGCTTTGTTGTCTCATTCAGGAGATGCAGATAATGGACAAGTCACTGATCTCCAAGGGCTGCTATGAGAGTATTACATGATGTAATATATAGAAATGACTTGAAACGATCAGGTCCTCTATCAGTGTAAGAAATACTGGTTTTTTTCCCCCTGTGCTTTTCAATTTTCTGAAGAAGATATTTTTGTGTTCTCAAAGTTTACTGGCCAGCTGCTGAAAATTTCCCAATGACCCAGCTAGAAATACCTCCTTTTCATAGAACAAACTTGCTAATAGCTGCTAGATCCCTTATCTGGACTTGAATTGTTGCCTGGGTTATCCCATCGGCCTTCCAGTCAAAGAGACTATTGTCCCAGCCTTTTCACCCATAGGTCCAGTTAGATATAAGTCCTCGTGACAGTCCTGCAATACGCTTCAGAATTTTCACAAACTCAGTGTTACCTTTAATGGTTTTCTGTGGTTTCCTTGACAAATAATCAGAAGGTCAGAACTTGTACTTTTTCTTGGTATCTAAGCGTTTGAAATGGTTTGATTTCTATGGTTTTCTGACCACAGTAGATCAAGCTCTGGGGTCTTTAACATTCTGCAGGAAGCTTTTTCTGTGCAGGATTTTTACCCAGTATCTGTATGGGGTCTACCAAGTAGCCTGGCCACAGCAGTGCCTGTAGGCAAGCTTTCCAGTTTTTCGATCAGCAGGACACAGCTACCCAAACCCCTAAGTCTCATGTTGACTGAGCACCTACTGCACGTGAGGTTTGGTAATACGGAGAAAAGAATGTGACCCTTACTCGGAAGGAACATACGCGTGAGAGAAACTAGAACTATGAGCAACTGACGAGTCAGAACGTTAGCTCTTTCTGGAAAAGGACCGCGAAATCATCTTTCTATTCCTTTTCCCTCACTTTAACACTAGAGAAAGCTGATACCTATAGCAAATCATGCTAATTGCTGTGATGTAGTTCAAGGCTGTTCAGCTCTAACTGTTTTTCGAGAATCAGCTAGACACCGAGGAAGGGGTCTAGAAATTTATATTTGGGTCCCAATGTTTCTTTATTGGACTTGGGAATGGTAATAGGCCGGACAATGATCTCAAAGGTTAGTTAGAGCTTATGGGTCATTTTAGATGAAGCCACATAACTCTGTGGCTTTTGGCAGGGAGTTCGAACCTTAACAGAACTAGACCACCTGATTGTCAAATGCATAACGAGAGCCCTTTTTCTCAGTGTTTTGTTGTGGGGGCTAGCTGCCTCTGTCTGTTCTCTCTTTTTTCCTGTCTGTGCTTCCTTTTCTTTCAGCCCCGTTCTTCCTCTTTCAGCCTTGTAAATCCCAGGATCCTTAACCTGGAGGTCAGGGAATCCCTCACATCGTCAGTGCGCTTTTCTTTCTTCCTTCCCTTTTTGTCTTCTTTGTGGAGTGATCCTGCAGCTTTCATCAGACCCCCAGAGACATCCGTGACCTCTACTTCTGTGCCAGTGGAAGTTGCTCCGGCAGCAGCCGGTTTCCATTAGAAGCCAAGGCTGAGGTGGAGCTTGGAGAACTCTGAGAGCTGGATTCCTTTGTTAGTGTTTCCAGGCGCTGTGGAAACTTTGGGCACCGACAGGGATGCTAGGCAGAGCCATCCTGCAAGGCAGAGTGACTTGATTGGGAGCACAGGATGACTGCATCCCTTCCTGCCTGCTACCCCAGCAGGAGGCTTGCAGTAATATGGCTAAGAGCATATGCAGGAAGCCAGGGAAACCCCAGAGCCTATAGGGTGTTCTCCTCTGTTCTTTCCTTATGCCTTGGTGGGAGGCAGGTGGTGGATCTTTGCTGTAATTGCAAATAAACTGATTGACATGGACCTTCTCAGAGTGAGGCACAGCAGCTAGAAGAATGCCTGTCTTCTGTGTTTAAAATGAAATTAAGGGCCAGTGTTGGATATAAAGCTTTAGGAATTGGAATGCCTCTAATAAAAGGCATTTTATAAGCACGAATACCATACCCTATCTCAAGAGCTTTTCAAATATTAATTATAGTTACCCTGAGGGTCGCTATTCAGTGATAAACTCATGACCAAATAGCTTTACTTGTCTCTTTTAGAGCTGTAATGAAGCCCTTGATTCCCCCCTTCATTATACAGTATTCAGATTTACCACATAACAGTTTTAATGTAATTGATGGCTATGCACTTTTCGTTGCCGTGGTGGGATCAAGGACTTCTTAATGTGGCCAGACAGCAAGAGTCCAGAGTGCACTATTTATTCCCGGGAGTTAGTTGGAAGCCAGGACATGTTGGGGACATTCAGTTAAATGTGGCCAGTCATGAGGCCTTATCAGGATGACATTCTTTTGGCAAGTGCGTATGATAAAGCCAGAGTTAGACTTCAGGGATTTGGGCCTTGTCTATATTTAGTATACAGAGATTCCCAAGAACTGTCATGGGTTAGGGGTTCCCAGCTACAGTTCCTGCAGAACAGTCATAGAGGGACAGTGACACATGAATATCATTTCACCATGCTTCAAAATTTCATGTGTTTATTTTATTTTTAGAAAAGAATGAATTGTTTTATGTAAACAGTCTCTTAATGAGAAATTAAGGGAAAAACATTTAGGTATTTGGATACATACAATTACTGTATCAAGGGAAGAAATGTCAATAAGAATTTTCTTTAAGGGCACTTAAACAAATGTACAGTCCGACATAGTATACACCTGTAATCCTGATGTTGGAAGGCTGCGCTGTGATAGGAAGATCATGAGTTCAAGGTCAACCTAGGCCACTATAGCTCATTCTAGTCTAGGCTGGGCTACATAAGGGGGTGCCATGTCAAAAAGCAAAACAAAACCCCAAAACTTCAATTAAAAGCAAAGCCTACCACTGTCTTAATTTTTTTCCCCTAAAAGGCAATTCCTTTACAGGTGCTAAGAGTTATTGATCAATGCGAAGGCAAATACAGGCGTACCTGTGGTCAATGCCCTTTATTACAGTCTGACTTCATATTGCTGTATGTACCGAGATACTATCTTCTAAATAGGGTTGTGTGAAAAGTCAGGAAACATATTCTCACAGCTGACCTAGGGAAGTACCATATAGTCAGCATCCAACAAATCCTAACCACCTTGGCACCAATGGTCCTCTACTCTAGGAGGCGATAAAGTCAGAGTCAGTGTGAGAGGTCGGGGTCCAAATCCAAGTTCCCCTATCTCCCTTTATCCAGTGACTCTAGATGTGGGGGGATCATAGGCCACACATTGCTGACCCAGGTGATAGAAGAGTCCAGGCTTGGGGCAGGCACACTACAGTAGAGTCACCAGAACATTGTCAGGGAGAAAGTCCCCTGGGGGAGCATGTGGTTCCTGATGTTGTGGGATATTCTTGCTGTCCAGTCTAGCTTGGCTTGGCTGCCCAGAGACCGATTCTCTTCCTTTTCTGGATCTGAGAGAAGAGAGGACAACTTGCAGTTGTTTGGAAAGGAAGATAGTTAGAGAAAAAAGAGGCTTCTATATCAAAGTGGGTTTTTCTTTTTTTTTTAACATTTATTTATTTATTATGTATACAACATTCCTCCCATGTATGCTTGCATGCCAGAAGAAGGCACCAGATCTCATTATAGATGGCTGTGAGCCACCATGTGGTTGCTGGGAATTGAACTCAGGACCTCTAGGAAGAGCAGTCAGTGCTCTTAACCACTGAGCCATCTCTCCAGCCCGGTAGTTTTTTTTTTTTTAACCCTAATTACCTTGCTTCCTGAGTGTAAACACCTGAATGCCCTGTAGACTGTGGACTTGGTTGACCCTGTTAATGGTTCATTGCTGCTGCTCCAGACTGTGGCTCAGGTGGCACTGCTGCATTCTGAACCCCATTGTTCTTGACCTCTGTGTGGGTCTCAGATCTCTGCTGCTATCTTGAACCTCCACCTCGGTCCTGACAGCTGACTGCTGGGGATATGCAGCCTGTTCCTCACCCAGGCAGGCCTTTACTCTGGTCCTCAGCTTTATTGTGACTGTCATTTATTATTATTATTAATTTATTTATTTTACATCCAGACCACAGTTTCCTCTTCCTCCTCTCCTCCCAATCCCTCTGACTATCTCCCACTATCCCCTTCCCCCCATCTATTCCTCCTGCATTTATACTGGAGCTCTTTTAGAGTCAGGTTCTTGCCCTGATAAAGGCTTTTCTTCCTTTTGCCCCCAGAAGAGGACAACAGATGATTTGATCAGAGGAAGAAATACTGTATGCAGATTCTTTTTGTTAAAAAATAATTTATTTATTTGTATTTTGTGTGCAATGGTATTTTGCTCCCATGTATGTCTGTGTGAGGGTGTCAGAACCCCTGGAACTGGAGTTATAGTCAATTATGAGCTGCTATATTGGTGCTGGGAATTGAACCTGGGTCCTCTGGAAGAGCAGCCTGTAACCACTGAGCCATCTCTCCAACTCCAGATTCTTAATCTTTATAAATTAGTTGTTTAACCCAGGTAATATTTGTTATTCTCTTTAAGGTATGCATCACCTGAGGCAAGCTGATTTGTGCTTGGTTTAATTCTGTGTGTGTTTGTGTAAAACAAATTAAGGGCAGAAGTTATGTTGAGTTCATGCTTTCAGAGCATTTAGTCCATAGTCACTTGGCTCTGTTTCTGAGCCGGTAGCGAGGCAGTACATTATGGAGACAGAACATGGTAAACAGCAGAGGATGTTTATCTCATGGTAGCCAAGAAGTCAGGGCAGGAAGGGGCAAGGCACCACTGTGAACCATCCCCACTGACATATGCCCTACAGCTAGGCCCCACCTCCCTAAAGTTTCTAGCACTCTCTGACTATTGCCACCAGCTGAAGACCAAATTTGCAATATATGAGCCATTTATATCCAAAATACCATAAATAGTAGTAGTTAAGAATGACTAGTAATTACTAGCCTCTTGCTTTCATTCTCTTTAGTTCTTAGTAAACAAACACAACAGGCGTTATTACTTCTTTTGAAGGAATTAATACAGACAGGAAAACTTAGGCATAGCTATTTCTGCCCATTAATGACATTGGCTTTGGTCATGTGCTCTTTTGTGTCTTTGTGATTTGGAAGCAAAGCAGGTGTTCTGTCTCCTATAGGATATTATTTCCTGACAAAGGAAATCAGACCTCATAGCCAATAACTCACCAGCCAGGGATGCTAATTTCTTTGTACTGTGAATCAGGTGACATCCTAGTGACCCAGAGCTCAGACTTTCTTTAGATCCAGAGGAAAATGAACTTTAAGGAGCAAAAGCTGGTGAAGGAAGCTGGGCACTAGGGAGAAGTTTCAGCAGTACGTGGCAGCATCACGATGCTGTGGAAGTGAGAGCCTTGAAGGGTCAAAAGAAGGTGTGCTTCTGACTGAAGAGAACCTCTTATCCTCAGAGCTGAGCAGGGCCTCCATTTTGATCGAGTCCAACAAGTACTGATTGTATAGTGGTGGCTAAATAAAATGTGGTAGCAGAGAGGATGTTCAGATAGTGTGTATCCTTGGGTAATTTATGAATTCTAGCTGAGAACCTTGAAAAACGTTTGGTGTTTTCTAGTTAGCATTTCACACCTCAGGATTCTGCATCTAAGATTTCAACCAAGTAACTAAAAATAAAATATATTTGGAAAAATTAGACCTAACATATGTAGACTTTCTTTTCCCTTCTTGAACAACACAGGTATCAACATAGTATTTACATTGTATTAGATGTCATAAGTAATCTAACGATCATTTAAAGTACACAGGAGGCCATGCATAGGCCTTTTAGATAAGGCATAAATTTACAGACTTTAACATCTATGGAGGTCTTGGAATCAATCTCCTGCAGGTACCAAGGGACTCTCCTGTAAACAAAACATAATTCCATTTGATATGTTAATTTTTTATTCTTTTAGAGACGTCTACAAGTCCATTTAACTCAGTTCATTCTAAAGCTAATTGGGGATGTTCTTGGGTCCAGTCATAACTAGGAGCTGTGCATCTCTGAGACACAGTAGGAGTTCTGCTTCTTCATCAAATCCAGGAGCTGGAGAGGTGTTCTTGTAGAGAGAGTTCTCTGAGTGAAGGATTGAAATAATGATCTCTAAGGCCACTTCCTGCCCACAGTATACAGTTTTATTTCAAAATAATAAAAACAAGCCTTCTGAAAAGGCTGTGATTCTGAGGTGATAAAAACATCTGGATGGAATTCATAGAACTTGACAGCCTGTGTATTGACTTACATACCTTCTGCATTTCAACAGAAACTCAAATCTCCAGGCGTCAAGATTGCAGTCTTTACTAATACAGGATCCTGTCTTAGCCAGGAACTGAGGTTCGACTGTGAGGCAAGGTTCCTGGAGCCTGCATTTGTTATGCATTTGCTAGCTGGTCTGGATAACTTTCTAGCTGAAATATGAAAATATCTGTATCTTGCTAATTGAAACATTTATTATAGAGGAGAAATTTGCAAGGGGTCCCTGGTCAGCTTAGGGACAAAGTGCTGTGAGTTTGAAGGACAGAGTCCTTGGCCGTACAAATAAGAAAAATTTCAAGAGCTGTATTAGAGGGCCCCTAGAATCACCTTTAACCAGATGCCCATGGTGTCCCTGAAACCACTGGGTCCTGCTTTTCGGTGCCACTTGAGGACTTTGTCGTGCCAGGTGTCTTCAAGTGAAAACCTTTGCCTTGCTGGTTTCTGTTACTGGAACATATAGTCGAGTGCTGAAGTAGTGGAGAGATGGGATTTAGGTAGCAGCTAGACCCCTTTCCACATTTGCTCTGCTTTCCA
This sequence comes from Ondatra zibethicus, assembly GCA_004026605.1. Lineage (NCBI taxonomy): Eukaryota > Metazoa > Chordata > Mammalia > Rodentia > Cricetidae > Ondatra > Ondatra zibethicus. The sequence continues at coordinate 33,509 of PVIU01011134.1, forward strand.
GACCTCCTGGTTTGATTAGCACAGGAAGAAGGAAGTAATTAGCTCCATTAGCTTCCCATTGCTGCTGGAAGGAGACATCACAAATTCTGTGGCATAAACCAACACAAATTTATCATCCTGCAGTTCTGAAGAC
>PVIU01011134.1:33741-57852 GCA_004026605.1 Ondatra zibethicus
TCCCTCCCTCCCTCCCTCCCTCCCTCCCTCTCTCTCTCTCTCTCTCTCCCTTCCTTTCATTGGGACACTTGAGATTACACAGAGCACACCTGGAAAACCAACCAGCTCAAGATCCATAACACAATTCCATCTGCAGGATTCCCTTTCCATCGAAATGAACACATTCTTGGGTTCTTGGAATTCAGAGGGGGACACCCTTGGGGAGCCATTCTTCTTCCTACCACACATACATATTGTTGATAGCTCCGTGTGACCTGTTCTTCCCTCTCTGAAGAAATACTGCTAGTACATTAAATCACCTTTATCACTCATGGGGGACTTTCAGCTTCCCTGATCCAGCCTCTGGTGTCCCAGCAGGAGGTGATTAACAGGAAAGGGGAGAAAACAGGGAAAGAACCACACATCTTCTCAGTTCAGGGATGTGGAGGGAAAGATAAACGGAGTTCCAGCACCAGAGCTGCAGTTATTTGAGATGCTCGGTCACTTTTTAAAGTTTTTCTGTGCTTGGCCACACCATCTTTGATGTAGAGGTATTTAAGGCCAGGAGGCAAGCCTTTCTTCCAGCCCTGGGAAGTTATCTGAACACTCCCTAGAAGAGAAATTCCTACACAACAGCTTGACAGGGACCTGACAGTCTTCCTTGTTCTGACTGCAGAAGCCCTAGGAATCTGTACTCATTATCTCAGTGGTGACATTTTAATTGCCACTGTATTAGATAAGGTATCTCAGCTTGTAGTTGGGGAGCTAATTGAGGATAAGGCACAGTCGGGAGAACAAGCCGGTGACACTTCAGGTACATCTTCACCGTCAGCTCCAGAGGTGACTTGTGTCTGTGAGCTGATTGGACGGAAACATTCGTGTCATCAGAAGAAACTTATCTTGCTCCTGAAGACGTGTAGGTTTCTATGGTCCACTGTAATGCTAGAAGTACACTAGCCTGCTTCTAAGCCAGACTTCATACAACCTGGAGCAAGAGAGAAACACTGACCTGTGTCTGCAGAAGGACCCTGAGCTGTTTGGTGATATTGGTATGTCCAAGTAGCCACACTGCTCTGGGCCTATCCTCCAGGCACTAAAGTATTCTGCCAGCACCATGCCTTCAAAAAACACAGAACATCTTAGAAAGAAGATACTAATGGGAAATGTATTCGTTTGAGACTCTGCTGGATAAGAGTTATGGTAATTTAGCCAACACCTAAAAAGAACAGTTAAATTTAGCAACATTTATAAAATAGAGAATTTGAGGTTTTCCTTTAATTATGGTGAAATTTACATCATCATTTCCCCAATTGACTATTTTTTTGGGGGCGGAGTATTGTTGCCCTGTCTAGAAATAGTGTGGTTTTGGGTCTGACGGTATTGAAGGAGTAGAAGAAATGTTTATCCGACAAGCTCTCTCATGTTTGTGCTGTGTGCAGAAGTTTATAGTTAAGAGACTTCATATGAAGTTCCGAGAAATAAACAAACAGCACGGAGAATGAGCTTGGCTTCCTTAGTTCTCATGACTTTCAGGGGAAGAGGGGTGATACTGTTACCCCTCAGAGCTTGTGCTTGGTGGCATGATCCTGTTGCTTAAGTGAATTTTGAAATAGTTGGATAAGGAGGTCAGGATGCTTGTCATGGTTTACCTGGTGTTAGGGTTTGGATATGAGATGTCCCCTCAGAAGGCTTATTTTTTTTTAAAGTTCAGCAAAGAACGGTTTTTTTTTACATATTTATTAATTTATTTATTATGTATACAATATTCTGTCTGTGTGTATGTCTGCAGGCCAGAAGAGGGCACTAGACCTCATTACAGATGGTTGTGAGCCACCATGTGGTTGCCGGGAATTGAACTCAGGACCTTTGGAAGAGCAGGCAATGCTCTTAACCACTGAGCCATCTCTCCAGCCCCCCAGAAGGCTTATATATTGAAAGTTTGGTCCCCAATCAGTGCTGTTAACAGGTGATTGGATTTTGAGCGCTAACTTTACCAGCAGATGAATCCACTGATAGATAGTCGAAGAGGCAGTTAGGAGATGGAACTTAATTGGGGGAAGTCAGTCATCAGAGGTATGCTTTGGAGGGTTGTATCTTGTTCCAAGATCCTTCCTCTCTCATTTTGCATCCTGGTTGATCTGTGCTTAGCAGCTCTCCTCAGGTCCTCTGTTGTGCTGTTGTGCCTCACCGCAGGCTCCAAGTCAGTGGAACCAAGGGACCATAGACCAAGGACTCTGAAACTGTGAGCCTATGTACTTCCTTTCTTTAGTGACAGGCTCTCAGTGTGTAGCTATAGCTGGATTTGAACTCCTAGAGATCCGCCTGCCCGAGTGTTGGGATTAAAGGCCTGTGCGCCACCACTGCCCAGCTAGGATAACTTTTTGGTTTTTTTTTTTTAATATTTAAATTGGAACGCTGTTACCCATCAGGCTTCCTGATGCCTCTACTTATCTTCTTCTCCACATAACCCAAATGTGTATTTTGTCATTTACGTTCCAGTTTCCAAAATATTTCTTAATTTCCCAAGGTCAGAATTTGTGTTGTCAAGGGAAACAAGGTCAGTAGTGATTTGAGGGGCTTTGTTCTTGGCTTCGTCTTAGTTGTTGAGTCTTCAGGACTCACCTATATGTGTGTTATTGGAAGCACTTGGCCTGCTAAATGCCTCTTAGGTTCAGAGTTCAGAGACACATTGAGCTTTAACCTTTTCCCAGGTATAATGAGATAAGAGCCCTGCTAAATCAGAGTGTTGTAAGCAAGATGCTAGGATGTGTAAACTTTCTTTAAGATACTTATCTGTTAACAAGCTACTTTCCAAGTCATCTCATCTCTCCACGCTGTGTGGATCAACTGTGAAAACAGTGTTTAGCCTAAATATAAGTGTGTGGAAGTACAGGCATGCAGTCGTATTAGCATAGCTGTTTTTCTGGAGACTGCTGTGTGGTAGGTGAGAGGTTAGGATTTGAAATATAGGCTGGGAAGGTGGGCCAGCTTCCTTATGGAGGGCACAAGGAGTGCCAGGAATGCATGACAGGGAGCAGGAAGAGAATAGAAAGGAGAAGAATCCAGACTCCTAGGAAGTAGGACTTTTCTCTAGAGGGATGAATTTGAGCAGAATCAAATGTAGCAGCCACCCAGCTCCATGAGAGCCCTCTGTGTCCTGAGTTAGGTGGCTGAGCCTGGGTCTGCATGTGAGGATCCCAAGGCTTTGAATGATGTAGTTCTGTTGCTTGGCTGAGCCACAGCAGGGCCCTGGCAGTGACCTTCCTTCTAGGGTTGGTGTAGTTTGTAGGAGATGAGCTCTTGTGGTAGTACATAATAGCATCACTGGCCCTTACAGCTGTGGGTCTCACACCATGGATTCAATCAACCTCTGATTGAAAATAGTGTTAAAAATGTATCCACGCTGAACAGGTACAGACTTTCCTTGTCATTTTTTTCCTAAACCACACAGTACAACTATTTACATGACATTTACATTGTATTCGTTATTGCAAGTAATCTTGAGATGATTTCAAGCACACGGGAGGATATGTGTGGGCTGCATGCAAATACTAAGCCATTTTATAGAAGGACCTTGCTTGAGCGTCTACAAGTTACGGTGTCTGAAGGGGGGTCTTTGAACAAGTTTCCCAAGGCACTACAACAATGTAGCTCAGAGCTTCTTATTTTCCATAATTTAACAATTTATCTTTTCACTCCTCTTGGTTATTCCTGAAGAAAAATATTTCATTCTTGCACATTAAGCTAATTCTTTACAACCTTAAACTTTAATATGATACTTTACAGTTTTTAACTGCAAAAAGATAAATTTGGTTCTCATGAGGCCAATGACACCAACCATTCAGTCATAGGCAGTGACCTTTGAATATTAGACATCCATAATTATTCTTTTAATTTTAGCTTCTGAGAATGACATGTGAACTTGCTTTTATTTAAGGTTAGCATTTCAGTTGTTTGTCTCTAGGTTAATTTTATTTAACTACAGAACACATTTTGTTGAACTTGTGGGTGGACAGAGAAAAATGCAAGGTATATGTATGAGTTTGCTCAGGCTGCTGTAGCTAAATATTATAGGCTGTCTTCAGCCACAGCTATTTATTGTCTCATAATTGGAGACTGGAGACCTGAGATCAGGGTATCAGCAGAGTTTGTCCCCTCTGAGGACCTTGAGAGAGAGGAGAGCCTGTTGACACTTTCCTTCTGTTTCTGGTAGTTGTTGAGTCTTTGGCCTGTAGATGTATCGTTTGGATCTTTCCCTTCACATCTGCCTGCTTCCTTTCCCAGTGTTCCCCCTACATATTTTTATTCTCTGAAAGTGCATACATTTATATAATCTATATTGTTCATACCCATCCCCTAGTACCTTCCTCCACCTTCCTTAGCACCTTCTTCCCTGTCTCCCTCCTTCCCTTATGCCCTTTCTCTCACTATTAATGAACCTTAGGTCATTGAGTGCTGTCCATATGCACATTGGTATATGGCCATCCATTGGAGCATAAGCACCTTACAAATAGCCACATCCCCAAAGGGTAGTGAACCTTCCTCAGAAGCCATCAATTGCCAGTACGCTCCTTTGTGATAAGGGTAGGGCCTCAGGACCCCTCCCCTATCCATGCTAGAAATTTGACTGGCTTGATCTTGTATAGACCCCAAGCAGTTCACCCCAGCTTCTGTGAGTTGATGCATGTAGTGCCCCCAAACCAGCATTTCACATCTCTTCTGTCCACCTGGCAGCTTTTCACATTTGTCTGTCTTCTCTTCCCCAGAGTTCACTGAGCCATAAGCACTGTGTTTTAGGGCTTCAACATACAAATATTTGGAGGGTGGGATTATAAAACTCAACCCACCAGAGCATGGTAGACTACAGTACAGTATCATTATCTGAGGCTGAGTTTAGCGAGTTTATCCTCAACATTTGAACTGTGAACGTTAAAGTGTATCTTATATTTTGAAAAAATAATCTTGCAGTGAAGTCCAACAGTGGTTTCTTTATATTTTAATATTTACTCGATTGTCCATGCCAGTTAGTGCAGGAACAGAAACGGAGAACAAAAGGATGCAGCTACGGAAAGACGGTGTCAGGAAGTGAAAGTAAAATGCCAACGGTAAGACATGAGCAGCTGCAGTGGCAGTCTTGAAAGTGTGTTTCAGGTGGATGTTTTTCTGAGTGCAGAAAATCTATGATGCGCTCCAAACACTCTTCAGTGTAATAAGACCAAACAGTTCAATATTAGTAATGTGGTAGATTCTCAGGGCATGAATCTTACAGTTAATAACAAGGGGAATAGAGACAGCTGTCAGATTTACACAGGAGGGCGTTCAGGGCAAACCCCTTCCTAGTCTGAAGTTGGCACATCAGGGCTTTGCCTTCTGGTGTACCCTAGGCAGTGAGCCCACCCAGCCTGGTTCAGAACATGGCTCTCTGCCTGCCTCCTACATCTGCAGCATATCCCTCAGAGGCCAAGAGGTTAGTTAGAGGGCCATCTGAGCATGGACCTGGGAGGCCAACGTGTCTCACTCTGTGGTTAAATTGGGAGTGGTTTTGCTAGCCATCCATCTCCTATAGCAGAGATTTCTAGTGTGCAGTGGCTATTTCTTTGTTTCTATTTAGTAACTAATGTTAGAAGGTATAAAAATAAGTGATAATAGTTGCCGAGGTGAGCAAGATGGGTTCACAGCTGGTATGACCTGCAGATCTCCACATCTGTGCAGGGTGTGTTTGAATATATCCTCCCTGGGACTCTGAAGTGGACAGAGCGTCTTCATGGGGAAAAGCTGATTTGCAGGGTAGGTGAGGAGGGGGAGGACAACATAATTGTGTTTTCATAAAAGTGTCAACCCATTTACTTCATGATTTTGCATTTTTGCTCAGGTCATTCTTCGGCTGCATCCCTTATACTTCCTGCTCATACCAACACGGATGCCTATTTGTTTATTTATTTTGCGTGTGCATGTGAGTGTAGAGTGCATATGTATGTATGTATGCTTATGTGGGTATTCATGGAGGCTGAAGTTGATGTCTGGTGACTTCTTTGATTGCTCGTCACTTTATTTATTGACATACTTTTTTCTTTCACTGAACCCAAAGCTCGCTAGCCAGTTTGGCCTAGGATCTCTGTCTCTTCGCTCTCAATCCTGGGATTATAGGCAGCCGTTGGACTTTTACATAGGCTCTAGGTATCCTCACTCTGCTTCTTGAGAGGCAAGCACTTTATCCACTGAGTCACTACCCAGCCCTGCCACCTTCAGAACCAAGATACTTCCACTGGCCATCTCATGTGTGCAGTATCAGGCTTGAGGCAGAGTGTGAAGGTTTTATCCCTTTAGCTCAGGACTTCTGAAGACCATATGTCCCCTGCAGATGAATCAGTGGTAAAGAGGCTGCATGCTGTAGTGTGCGCTGTCTTCTTCAGTCCTAAGGAGCCTCCGTTTGGAATACAATGTGATGGAGCCTTCTCGTTCGCAGATGGCCGAGTGGATCTCTCACAATTAACACTTTAGACCCTGCTCACATGATGTGCTTAGAATTTGGAAACTTAAGCCCCTTCCCCATCTCTCCTACTTCCTTGGAAAAGATCTGCTGGATTTTTCTTATCAACAAGGTTTGTTTTTAAAAAAACGTTCTATATTTCCATGCCTATCCAGCATTTTGTGCACATTTTGTTTCTCTTAAAAAGTGGATGTGCGTTATTAGGCCCTTGTTTACAAGAAGAAGCTTAGCCTTAAATCACAGCACATTTCCAGTCGCAGGTTTTCGTGCAGCAGTGTCTAAGCTGTGCCGCCATTTAAAGTACATTACTTGGTTTCTTACCTACACTGTGCTAAACAGAGCTACTACCTGAGTATGGTTATATGAAATGTTCATCCCTGTCAGCCGTTTACTGAAAATCAGAAACAGGAGGCTCCATTGTGAAGCAGATCTCGTTTATTAAAATAAAACAATAATTAGCAAGCAGTTTCAGCAGAGGTAACAGTTTGGGATGCAAAAGACTTTACTGAAGAGGATCTTCAGGGAGTAGATCTTCTAGGTGTTAAGATAATTACTTCATTCAGCAAATCTTGGTTGAGCAACTACTATGAACTGACACTTGTAATTATGTGACATAAATGAGCACAGGAAAAGTGGCAGGCAACAAAGGGTTTTAGGAGCTACGGCTGATTAGGATCAGTCAGAAATGAAGATAAAGCATTTCTAAAAATCATTGTGTGTGGAACAGTGTGGAAATGGAATTGATGATTAGAATTCAGCTTACAGCTTTTCAAGAGTGCGTCTGCAGGTTGAATGATGAAGGGTTCACGGGAATCGGCATCTGAGCATAAATGAAAGGCAATGCGATTCTGCCTCTGTTATGAACAAGAAAGTTGACCTGGGGCATAAACATGACTGCTCCAAAAAAGTGATGTATTTTCTAAAAGTGCTCAGATTTCTACTCAGAACAATTACAGTGAGGATGTGTTGTTCACATCTGTGAGTCAGACGGTTTTAATCTGCGAAAGGTTAAGTGTTTGTTCTCACATCCATATTAGCTCCTTGGAGTTTAACCTTTAGATGTGCTTAAGCAATAACGCTTTATAGTGTGTGTGTGTGCGCGTGCCTGCACTTATGAGTGTGTGTGTGCGTGTGTGTGTGTGTGTGTGTGTGTGTGTGTGTGTGTGTGTGTGTGTGTGTAAAGCTGCCCAAACAAGCAATCTAATAACTAGAAATCCTGGAACCCAGGGATGTTTTCCTCACTTGTTATAAATTTCTCCCGTTATCCCCTTTCTTCTTTTCTGTCTGATGGAATCTTAACATGCACTCCAATGTCTAAAAGAAGCAACTCTACAATTAAAAAGTTGAAGTCATTGGCAGCAATATGAACGTCAGGACAGGATGGTTTTTCTACCCCAGTGCCTTGCAGGATTTTAAATGAGGAACTTGACTGTTGGATACGAAGGAGAAAAATGGTTTTTAATCTTTACCCCAGTGTATGAGAATAAATATGAATTTTAAACTTTGTAGAGCAAAGGACTCATATATTCAGCTTGTAATTGTTACAAAAGAAGGGAAATAAACTGCAGGATTTCTGGCGCTCCATTCAACTTTGAAGTGCTTCTTGAGTAATTTCAAGGTAGTATTCAAAGAAAGCACTCCACTCAATGGATTGAAATTCTCTCGCATCAGATGTCCGCGTTGCTTGAAGAACAGGGCGTGGTTAGAAAGCAGGAAAAGCCAGCCATGAACTGCCATTACACTGTTCTCATTTGTAAAGGGCTCTTTAGCCTGTTCAGGAACTCAAAGAGGACATCTTATTTATATAGTTCCATGATGCAAATAGGGGGAGATATTACTCTCCTGTTTTACAAATGAATAGGTAGGTTAAAAAAGTTTATTGGAAGTTATCAAAATTGGCCAAATTGTGGGACGCTTTTAAAAATCTGGAGTTCTGGTCTTGCCTCTAGAGACTTAAGATTTTGAGGTTCTAATGTGTAGAGAGTACTAATTATATATATATATATATATATATATATATATATATATATATTTGTCTTTTGAGACAGGGTTTCTCTGTAGCTTTGGAGCCTGTCCTGGAACTAGTTCTTGTAGACCAGGCTGACCTCGAACTCACAGAGACCCACTGAGAGTACCTTTTAAGATAGCTCTCTGTTCCTGTGGGTTATCACTAATGGGTTTAGAGGGCACACTTGTTTGGAAGGATCACTGTGTCACAGGGTCCTGATGGGAGAGAAATGAGATTGTGATGGCATTCTATGGCATTCTGTCATTCCCGATGTAGATGTGACTGTCACGTGGTGCCTCGATCACCACCTGCAGTGCTAGCATTCCTGTTTCTGGAGGTCTTTCTAAGGTGGGCCCTCCTGCCAGCATCCTTCACAGAGCCCCTGAGTGTCCACTGGCAGCAGCTGGAAGGAGACTGCTGTAGGGTTTTTAGGTAGCCCGCTGTGGATGAGCTATGCTAATTATTATTAAGTTCTGCTCGGGGCACACAGGCTCCTGCCTTTGTCTTTCTAGTTTTGAGGTCTGAAGCTGCCTAGGAGAAGTCCTGATTTGTCTATGGTAGCCATTTGGGTATTTGAAATAAGTAGTCTTTTTATTGATGTATTTCCTTTTTAGGTTGTGTTAGAGGCCGACACAATTCCCTCCCAACCTCCAAAAGTAAATTTCTTCATAGCCTCAACAGTCACAGCCAATCCTGAACAGTTCCTTAGTTTGTCAGGAACCTTTGCTGTGGCCGTTTCTTTCTCATGTTCTTTCTTTTCTGCCTTGCCTGGATTTTCAGTTAACATTCTTTGGTTTTTACATTGCATAGTTATCTCTGAGTCATTTATCTGTACCACACATTTAAACTTTGTTTGCCCAAAATGATCATTCACACTTCAAATGCGAGGCATAATGTCAGTGCAACAGGAGCTCGGGGCATTAGGAGAAAAGTTAGTTGTGCCACAGTGATCCGCAGTCTTAGGTCCATGTGGCTGGTGACCTTGCAGCCCAGGCAGTACGAGGCTGGCCTTGACAGGAGGAGAGCAGAGTGTTCATGAACAGTTCCTCCACTGTATTAAAAGCAAACATATTTTTCTCCTATATTGAACCCTTCAGCCTTTTGTGTTTAAACTCTATCCCATCTTGTTTGAACTCTTTTTCCTGGAACAAACATTTATTGTAGGTAGTGTCAACAGCTGGCACTCTGTTTGTGTTGACTTTTGTCTGTCTCTTCTGGGCCATTATTTAGTTAGCAGAGAATTTGGAGACCTTAATTCATGTCTGTATGTTGTCATCATTGTAGGGCTTAGACAAATGTTTTAAATTTCTGGTCCCAAGTTCGACTATGAAACAGCTGATAAATACCCTTGCCTACCTTGTGGATACCTGGAGTCTTGTGACATCCAGAGGAATGTGTCACAGGAAACAATATTATGCTCTTATGAATTATTAATTACAAGCGTTACAAATGCTGCTGTCAGTTTGTCAGGGAAATTTTGAGTCTTTTTCTGTGGTGTGCTATTTCGATATCTGTGGGTGAAATTTTGTTGGTGCTATTGGTTTAGACAAGGTGGAATCGTTAAAAGCATTTGCTACATCATTCTGACCTTTTGGGGAGCAGAGTGATCACACAGAAATCACTCTTGATTGGCTTCAGGTGCACTCTGACAGTTGCGTGCATGGGCTCACACACTCACGCTCGTCTGCTTGTTCCCTCAGTTTTTAGGAAGGGAACCGCCAGGGGCCCCCTTTGCACGCTCTCCAACTCCTTCCTTGCCAGTAGATTGGAATGGAAGAAGTAAACGGGAATATTTGTCTGGGTTGGAATGGGAAGGGCATCTGCCTCAAGAACCTCAAGAACAGCACTCTTTAAGCTGAGTCTCAGTGTGAATAGTTACGTTCTCATGTTGGCTAAGTGAGAATTGCTTGGTGCTTTGTTAGGGTTGAAAGGAGGGAGAGTGGCTGCTTGATGTGGAGAGAACGGATGTCTTGTTAGGGTGGTTTCAGTTTTATGTAGTAATGGGAGTTGGCAGTGAGAGTTTTCCCAGGTTCTCCAACCTGCACCAAGTTCCCCGTCTGTCCCGTTTTCTTCTCTGTGACATACCTGTGTCGGCCAGTACTTCCTCTTCCTTTGAAGATGGGCTGTGGTGGCGTGTGGTGCACTAGTTCCTCTCGTGTCTCTGTGACCGCAGCTCCTGACTGAAATAACTGAAGACAACAGGAATTTCTTTTGGCTCACAGTTTCAAAGGGTTTCAGTCCACGATGGTGGAGAAGGCATGTTGGAACAGGTGGGTCTGTGTGGCCCGGAGGCTGTTCAGATCACAGTAGCATAGGAAAGGAGAACCTGTGAGTGATGGGTTGTGGCTATCAGAGCGCTGCATAATGTAAAATGGGCAGGAATTATGTTTTCTGGGAGTCAGAAGGTTAACCTGTGACCCATCTTTCAGCATCTCCACAGTGACCTGCCTCCGTTAGATAGGCCCCGCCTCTTATAACATATGGCCTCTTCAAACAGTGCCAGGAGCTGAGGAACAGACATTCAGAATATCGCCCTGTGGGACACACTGCAGGAGCAAAGAGGAGCAGGGGGTTAATTAATAGATCACAAGCAAATGTTCTAAAAAGCAGAAGGTACTCCAGAAATGATCCCCATTGTTTGATTCCCATTTGGAATGAGTAGAAAGGATATCTTGTTTCTTCAAAGCAGTTTGAAAATGAAAGGGAGGGTGTTCTCCCTCTTCAGGGATGCTGGGTCCTGTGTTCTGAAGCTCTCCTTAGTTTTTATTAGCGTGAACTCACTACAAGTAAATGGCATTTTTACTGGTCTGCCAGAACTTCCCTCTGCAGATGGGAACAGGCACATTAAAGTGTAATCAACATCTAGCCACGATATGCCTGCAATGGGGCAATTAGAATATCTAGCTGCAATAAAGCAGGAGTTAATAAAACACATCTAAGAAATGGAAAATAAGATTACAAGTGACATTTTGGCCCCTATTTAAATGGCTGAGAACAGAGGAGGGCATGGAAACCAAGCCCAGGCCACTTCCAGGGTCCTTTGGCCCTGGCTTATGTGAAATGGGGTTTTTTACTCCCCCTTTAATGTCTTCTAGCCTCAGTTTATGCAACACTGTTTTACATTTTGACTTAGAGAAGTTTTAGAATTCAGCTTGAAAAGGAATAGTAAAATGAGTTAAAATTAGATTCATTGATCTGTCACTGCTTCCCCCTTTAAGACAGTCATATGGGTTTCCTGCTTTCTTTTCCTTACAAATCAGAATGCCAGAAATATCTGGAGGGAAGCTTTTATTTTAACCACGAGTGAACTACTGTTTAGCAACATTGACTCTACACATGCTTCTTGGGAATTTTACCACTCTGTAATTGCCTTCATTTCTTTTCCTGCTTAACTATTGTATATAATCACTGATTTATACGTGTGAGCTGTAACAATGGCAGCTGTCTGCTGGTGTGCCTGGAGAACCTATGAAATGAAGCTAATTTTATATCTTCCTCTTTTGGAAAACTTTTTCATACTTAGTTTTAGACAGGTAAGTGACATAAGAGGCCAAGCTCCTTGAAGGTAATGCATTTGGCAATTGCTCATCGGTGGGGCTATGCTTCTCTAGTTTTGTTTTTTTAGAAGATCCTAATAGATCTTTTGAGGAAAGGTTTTTGAATGGAAGAACAAAAATAGCCTAGAATAGGTGGATCAGCAATACTGAAGGCATCTGGTTACACGGTTCTGTCTCCCCCAGATTGTTTTCTCAGTAGTCCTGGAATTCATGTTTTGGGCATAGTTGTCAGCTAAATTAAACTAAATATTATTTAGCACATGATAGTTTTTAATTAAAGTAAATGCATTGTAAGAGGGCTCCAGTTATATGTTACGGATCTCTCTCTCTCTTTCTTTCTCTCTCTCTTTCTCTTTGCTGGATTTTCTTTCAGAGCTACTGATCTTTCAGTCCATTTTCCATAAATGTGCACATCCTACTTGTGTTTCTGTTTAAACTCCTGTCTGTGTAAGAAACTCTGAATTTGATCAACTTTATTAACAATAAGTAATGGAGTGCACTCTTTCATGCCAACCCTTATTTTATTGCGTATCAGCTTGTAGACATTGGGCTATCTGGACAAGCCATCATTTATATCCTTTTAAAAAATATTTATTGCTTCCCTGACTAATTGCTTTTTATGTGACTTAAAGCCTTTTGCGTTGGTGCCATTTGTTAAAACACAGCCAGAAGCAGGCAAAGCAGCCCCATTTTTCAAAAATTTAGTGTCATTTTTATAGACAAATAACACTTGTAAATGATGGATAATAGCTAGCAGGATGCTGCATGGTGTAAAATGTGCATGAATTATGTTTTCTGGGAGTGAGAAGGTTAACTCGTCTAGGAACTAATTGAAAAGCTTTATGGTAAATGCAAAATGCTGTGTGCACATTATCGACACAACTTAAACCAGCTGAAAAGGGGGTTTTCCTTCCCTGGGGTATTATTCATTATCTCATCCTCTTTTCTGGCTAAAGCTGTTATTATATAAGAGTATCTAATCATAATGTATCTATAGATTTTTTTTGAACCGAAGCGCATGTCACGGACGCTTTTTATGAGGCTCCCTGTCTGTCAGATGTATACTTTCCCATTAGACAGGGTGGAGGTGAGCGTGGGCACCTCAGTGATCGCTGAGGGATGCTGCTTCCTGTTGGTGTGGGGGTCATGTTTACTAGTCTTGCTGTGGTTTCTGGCTCCAGGGAAGCAGATGAAGTGGGGGTATGCTTGATTTCTTTGGTAGCTCCTGCTGTAGAGGTAACAGGAATATATGACCAATCTGGAGGAAGGGTAACCCAGGTTCCTTTCTCTCTGTGCGAGGCAATAGTGTTAAGTTAGAATACACCGTCTTAGCAGCAAGTAATAAGTTCAGTCATGCTAGGCAGTTTGGCACATGTCTTTAATCCCAGCACTTGAGAGGCAGAGGCAGACAGATCTCTGAATCTGAGGCCAGCCTGGTCTACATAGTGAGTTCCAGGGCAATGGACTACATAGTCAAACCCTGTCTCAAAAAAAAAAAAATCAGTCAAGTGTTAATATTTGGGTGAGAACTTCAGAAACATCACTTGCTTAAAGGTAAGATTTGGTTCATCGCCCAGTTAAGCTCTGGTTGTGGGCATCCACTCTGAGTCTGTTGGGTGAAGTGGCATTAGTGTCTTACATCTCCCTCCTTTTTCCTAGCTGCTCTTTCCTGCTGGGTTAGTGTTGGGGATGAGGAGTTGAGGAAGTCAGGCTGCTGTAGAAACAGAATTTCCCCCCTCACTGCTCTGTTCCCTGGGCTGGGTTGCTTCTTAATGTCTCTTCAATTTTTCAGTCCCACAGTAGCCTTGGTTTATTTACTCAGACTAATGTGTATGTGGCTTCATGTCTTTTAACAGTCCTGGGAGAGTACATCATCCCGCTTCATCCTTTCTACCTTTCTTTCCTCTCCAAAATCTGATTGGACATCTTTCAGCACTTCCTGTTGTTTTCCACTGCAGGTTAACACATCCTTTGTATTTTCATTTCCTTGTTTCCCTGAATTGCCTTTGGGATCCATTCCTTCTAGTTCATTAATTCTCTTTTCAGCTTTGGCTAATATGCTATATAATCTGCTAACAAATTTTTAATTTGAATAACTTCCTTGTCTTTACTCGGCCTCTAGGGACTCAGTCTAACTAAAGGTGGTGAGAGAATAAAGAAAAAGACAGACAAACAGAAAGCTGGGGTTGCATAGACTGGGTGGGGTCCCTGCTGCGGAAATCACACTTCCCTGGAAGCTCATCATGCTTATTACATAGAAGTGAACAGAGAGCTGGGGTTAGTGCATACACTAGAATCAAGTTGTTGAGGTCATTATAGATAAACAAGGTGGCAGGGGTTAAAGTCATATAGATGGATCCACTGATAGGTTTACCTAATTTTGGTAAAGCATTCTCCATAGGGTAATAGTCTTCGATCCCCAAACATCCAGGGAAAGAACACTGTGGTGGACATCTTCTACCCATGTTGTCAGTATCCACACAAAGCCAGACCAGAGGCTTTGCCGTTCCCCTCCAAGCCAAGCTTTGCCATTTTCATGAATCTGAGGCCAGGGTCTTTGAAAGGCTATGCCCATGTCAACAACACACATTCATTCAAGACACTCACTGGGGGCTTCCTCCTTTCCCCACAAATAACCCTAGGGTGTTTGTTTAAAATGTAGACCCAGTTCTTGTAAAATCAACCTGTTCATTTCTTTAAAGAATTGTGGTTAAAAACCACGTTGGAGAAAATTCACCATCTCCGCCCCTTTTATATGTGCAGTTTTATATGTACTGTAGTGCCAACAGCTATAACCCTTCTCAGTTTTCATAACTGAAAGGTATTTTAAAGCCTGATCATTTTTCTCATCTTGTAACTAAAAAAAATTAAATCGACATTATTGTGTGCATTGGAATGGCATGTGATGTTTAAATGCATAGATACATTGTGTCATTTTCAAGGCAGGATGAACTCATCTCCTCTTGACGCCATCTCATTGTGGTGAAAACATACCTAGTTTCTTCTTCTGGCCTTTTTGAAATATACAGTACATTATTGTGTGACTGCTATTCACTGCAACAGAACACCAGAACCATTTGTCCTCTATCTGTAGCTTCGTGCCCCTGGCCAGCTTTCCCTCTGTCCTGCTTTCCTCGTGCCTGGTCATTTTTGGTACTCCTTTCTGCCTGTTTTTCTTTGAGATTCTGTCTCTTGCTTCTTTAGAATTTTGTATGTGGCTATTTTGTGTTCTGGATCTAGTAACTGGAACATCTGAAGTCCCTGGAACGTTAACATCTGTGGCTTGTTGTTTCCTTGGACTCTCCTCAGTGCTGATGCTGTTTTGTTTCCATGTGTCTTGAGTAAACCTTAATTGCCAGCTCATCTTCGATTGATCTTAATCTGTAGAAAAAAATGCCTTGGGCCTTAAATCCAGGATGCTTTTCTCAAAAGTATTTGCTTTTGTTTAAGCAAGAAGTCATGGTGTGTCTTGGGCCATCTAAGAACCATCTTCCAGATGTCTCAGTATAATAATCCAGGACCACCTGATCATAGACTCCAGGCTGAAGTTCCTAAGGATGTGTCGGAATGAGCATCCCCAGTGCACCCCTCATTTTCTTGTGTTCATCACCTGTCCTTTTATTGCTTGCTTGCTGTTTGTCCCCGTTTTAGAGATGATTTTCTTTTTTGCTTCATCTGATCCCAATGAAATAACAATAGTTCTTAAATCCAAGTTCTGGTTGACCCTAGAGTATTTAGTTGCCATACTTCAGGAAGACTAAGCTGGAATAAAAGGGCATTCACAAGGGCAGCCTCTTCTCTCCCCCGCCTCTCTTTAGTTAGCCCTAGCTGGGGCATCCTTTGTCTTGTATTTTTTTCTTGTCTTTCTCAGCTTCAGATTTCATAGAATCACCCAAGGAGGGGTCTCTATGGCAAGATGGGCTCATTTGGAAACCTTTCCATCAATTTTACATCTGCCTCCCCTGGTTAAGGTGCCATCGTTCCACTTGAGGATGGAATTAGGTGCAGTTTTCTCTAGCCTCTGCCCTCTAGGCATGGACCACATGCCAGGCCAGTAAGCCTTCCAGGATCTAAGCAAACAGTATGGGGCACAGAACGTTTTACTGTACGGTTTTCCAAGACTTGAGAATAGGTACCCTGGCTCCGTTGGTGGTGTGATGTGTGGATAACAGGGTCCCCCTCCCCCAAAAAAGAAACCTAAACTTCATTCTTGCCACTGCCACCTGTAAAGGGGTAAAGGATGTAAATCAAGCTTCAGCTAGTAGTGACACATGGTTGTCGAGAAATCTGTTCAACTCTAACTTTGAAAGTCTCTATCTGTTTCTGGTTAACTCATTTGACACTTCCAGCCTAATGTTTGTCCTTGCAAGGATGTCCAGGGAGAGCTGCTTCCCATATCGTGGGATCCTCCTTGCTTACATTCTGTGAAAGTCAGTTGATGTCATTAAAAATATTCTTAATCCATGTGTATGCGTGTCTTATCTACATGCATGTCTGTATACCACATGTGTACATGCCTGAGTAGGCAAGGAGAGGGTGTTAGATCCCCTGGAACTGAGTTTGTGTGTGACTGTTAGCCACCATGAGGTGCTGGGAAACCTGGCTCCTTTGCTAGAGCAGCCAGTGCTCTTAACTGCTGAGCTGTCTCTGCAGCCCCATGGTGGTGCATATTTTTATCTCCTTGGATAAAGTAAACTTTGTTCATTGTGAGTCTGAGACAAAAGAAGATGACAAGCAGAGAACCATCAGAGCCACTGCAGGATCATATGCGCGCACGCGCGCGCGCACACACACACACACACACAATACACACATACACACCCCAAACAGCAACAACAACTACAACAAAAGGAACTTTTTTTTTGCTTAAAACTTAAACAAGTTATTCTTTGAGAATTTCACCATGTATACAGGGTATTAAGATCATATTTGCTCCTCTGCTTCCTCTTTCAGCTCCCCCCAATCCCTCCAACATGTCCCTCTTTCAACTTGATGTCCTCCTGCTGCATCCAGTTAGTGCTGCTTGTATACATATGGATGTGGGGCAACCTACCAGTGACCACAACCCCAAATAAAAATGATCCTCCCCCCTTAGCCACTATGAACTGTCGATGACTCCCCCCTTTTTTCTAAACCAACGTGAAAAGTTTTAACTTTAGCATAGTAAGACTCTATACAATAAAAACAACTATCAAATAGATTGCATTCACAATGTGTCTGGTAAATTCCAATTTAAATTCCAAAATAAATTGCAATTCGTGTCTGGTAAATTTAAAGAAAATACTCCATAATTTATCCTATCTTAGTAAATCAAAATTTTATTCCTAACTTACTTTCTATCATATCTAAGAATAACTGCAACTATAACTATCTAGTCTTCAATTCCATCAAAGGCACCAGAAGGATATAATATTATTTAAATAAACAAAAAGTGCATTGCAGATGACTTCCAAAGATTTTAGAAATGACAGAGGCATCTGACTGCCTGCATACTCACTCAAAATTCCTTTGTGATGTTGGGGCATCCATCTTCAGCCTACAGGCCTGGAGTATCTGGCAGACTTTTCAATGAAGCAGGAAATTTGAAAGACTGCCTCATCTGTATTGGCAGTTTGTCACTTTCATCTGTATCTTCAAAATGTCTGTCAGTTTCCTCTGGGAAGCAGGAATCCTGAAGGATCATCCTACCTTGTTTTGGCAAAGTTCAGTAGTCACTTTTCCGTGGGTCCTGCATGACCAGTTTATACAACATACTGTCAAGCAGTCCAGGCAAAAGCAGCTTCTTGCTCAAATGGCTAGCTTTGCCACATTGAAAGCAAACTCCGTAAGGAGTTTCTTACTTTTTGTTTGTTTGTTTTCGAGACAGGGTTTCTCTGTGTAACAGTCCTGGCTGTCCTAGAACTTGCTCTGTAGACCAGGCTGGCCTTGAACTCAGAGAGATCTGCCTGCCTCTACCACCCAAGTGCTGGGATTAAAGGCGTGCACCACCACCACCTTGCGGGAATTTCTTCAATGCCCATCATCTCTGAAGTAAATTGGTATGTCCAGGAGCAGATGTGTCTAATTGTCATGAAAAACCTTAAGTTAACAAAACATTTTAAATGCCATATTCTGTAGGTCTTTGAAAGGTTTGAAGACCATCTATCTAAAATATTTCTCTATGATCTGGAAAGCATACCTAGCATATATACAAATTTGATTGCTATAGATGACTAATTACTGACCTGTGATTATTGATTATCCTAAATAGTTCATAATAACAACTATCAAACACTAGAATTTTGCCTTACATGTTTATTTTATTTTTGGTTTTTCAAGACAGAGTTTCTCTGTAGCTTTGGAACTTGTCTGGAACTAGCTCTTGTAGACCAGGCTGGCCTCGAACTCACAGAGATCTACCTGCCTCTACCTTCTGGGTGCTGGGATTAAAGGTGTGTGCCACCACCGCCCGACATTACCTTACATTTTTAAATGATCTACTTAGGTACAATACCTTAAACAAGAGCAGAAACATGTATATAATATGTTGTAACAAAAATAACCTTAAATTTGTATCAATATAAAAAATCCTTTAAACAAGAGTAGAAACACATATACAGGGTGTTATAACAAAATTACCTTGAATTTGTATCAATATACCAAAATCCATGTCAGTGTAAAATATCTGAGATTAATAGCTGTCTTTTTATCCTATATTCCTACAGTCCCCTAAATTATAGCCAATATCCATGACCCACAAAATGACCAAAGACCACCCATACAACCCCTGGCTCTTGTAAATGTAGGTACATTATGCTCCATACTGCACTCTGCTGGCTATAGGTGAAGATATCCCCAGGAGCCCCCGAGAAAAATTTGAAGTAATGACCAAGTCCTGGGGAGACTAGTTATAAGCTTTGTTGATAGATATCACCTGTCAAGATTCAGGAGGTCTCCCTTGATCAAACCAGATCCATATCAACCTGAAATGAATCCGCAACCTCTTGTTCCCTGTGGAAACAAAAACAAACCTGCTTCTCCAAAACATTTTTGATTTCAATTTGACAAATTCATTTTTTTCTTTTACTTTTTTAAAGTTATGGCATCCTTCAAATGTCTAGGCTGGTCTATGTCCACAGTCCCTCTTTCAGTTTCTGGTCTCTTAGCAGCCATCCTTTGCTTCTCAGCAATCAAAAAGTTGAAAATAAACACAATACAATTTAGGACCAGAACCCCTGTGTGTTTTCCATCTTTGTATGCCCTTTTTCTTTTACTCCTACTGTCTCTTTAAAGACTTTATTTTATTTTTAAAAACTATTTCTTTCCATAAATGACAAATCCATTTTCTTTCTTTCTTAAGCCTACACATATTGTAAAACACCCTAGAACCTATTTAGAGTTTTTTCCCACCTGGACCTCTTTTACTGTGTATCTCTAGTCTTTTTTGACCAAGCAAACTTTAGGCTGCTAAGCTACACCTGATCCTCTACATTCTCTATATGCTGTCAGGTTTGGCTGTGAAAGTCAAGCCTAAAGCTTGCAGCCAGGTCAGAGGTGCAGGACCAGGAACTGCATTCAACCTTCTTAGAGCTCTCGAATGCCGGATGCTTGCACTGTGGCAGGCATTTTTACTTTTTTTTTTTTCCTACTTAACTGTACTGATGGCACAAGGCATAAGCTCTTAAAGGAGCCATACTCTTTTTGGCTTTTTGGAGGGCCCACCACCCAGCTCCCAGATAAATCACACACGGAGGCTTATTCTTAGTTAGGAATGCCCGGCCTTAGCTTGGCTTATTCTAGCCAGCTTTTCTTAACTTTAAATTATCCCATCTGCCTTTTGCCTCTGAACTTTTTCTTTTCTTACTTTTGTATATCTTACTTTCACTCTTACTCCATGACTGGCTGTGTGACTGGGTGACTGACCCCTAGTGTCCTCTCACCTCCTTTACTTGCTCCTCCTTCCAGATTTCTCTATTTATTCTCTGCCTGCCAATCCCACCTATCATTTCTATTGCCTGCTATTGGCCGTTCAGCTCTTTATTAGTACCATCAGGTGTTTTAGACAGACAAAGAATCACAGTTTCCCAGAGTTAAACAAATGTCACATAAACAAAAGTCACCTTAAAATAATGTTCCTTGACAGATGACTCCTCATCTAGAGGGGCCCACAAGGCCCCTCCCTTATCCATGCAGAGATGTTGAGTGGCTTGATCTTATGCAGGTCTTGGCCTGTTTTATTTTTTAAATCATTATGCCAGATTGGTCTAGATAAAAATAAGGTGGGGTGTGGGCTTCATTTCTGCATTTTGTGACTCGGTTCCATAGAGCATAATGTGGCGAGAATGTGAAAGTGCACCATGCCAGCATCAGTGGTATAGAACTCTTGGTGGGGTGAGATGAGATGGGTCCTTCATCTCTGTTGCATTCTCCTAAAACCCATAACTACATTCTCAAGAGGACTCAGAAAAGCATCCGAGAAACCCACCATGAGGAACATGCTGCAAAACATGTGTCCATTGCTCTTTCACACTGCCAAGTCTGAGAAACTCTCACAGACCCAAGTGGGCAAAGGCACCATGGCTGCTATTGGATGTGGTGGCATTCTGAACAGAAAAAGGGTGTTCAGAAAATAGAGTTCTAGTTTCAAAGATCATTTTGGTTAATATTATTGAACCAGTCATGTCTCCTTAGCTGTGACCAATATGCACATTAATGTAAGAGTTTTCACAATAAAGTAAGGTAGGTAAGGGACATATTAGAGTACTATGTACAGTATTTGCAAATAAAAATATTTAAATAAGTTTCACATGACTCTGTCAAAGAGGTATGTGTATGTGTTTATGTGCGTGTGCGTGTGTCTGTGTGTGTGTGTATGTTAGTATTATATAAATTTTAGCAAAGCCTTTGATTAACTTATAGAAGAGACAAGAGATGTTGTGGAGGAAAAGGCAGCACAGTGAACTATATTGACCTTCACGGTTAAAGGCCTGACCTTTGGAGCCTAACTTGCTAGGTGTGACGTCCAGTTTTGCTCTTTCTAGCTCTGTGACTTTAGGTAAGATGGCCTTTCTGTGACTCTGTATCTCTGACTATTGAGTATCTACTCTTTTAAAGTGGTTATGAGGAAGAGCACTATAACACATGTGACTCTCTCTATGTTGTAGACAGAGCATTCACGGTTTTCCCAGTATCTTTAGTCCCATTCCAGTGACTGAAGGTGACAGACTTGCAGATGGCTCAAAGCTGAGCAAGTTCAGAGGACATTTTCTTTTCTCAGAGGTCGGTGTTGAAATACTCAAGGATAGCGGGCATACTTCGTGAATTGTTTGGTAGTAATGTCTTCACTTAAGTGTGTCAGATTCTTTGGTGTCCCTAAGTGTTCCTGGATGGCCTGACTGATACATGTTTAGTTTGTTGTTTTGAGAGCTTAATTTATTTATGGCAAAAAAGAGACATCACATGCCTGGCCGTGTTGAGGCTGTGCTCTCCTGTGCTTTATGCCAGATAGGTTTCCATTGTTCACTGTCAAATGCACTTGCAAGGCCTCTGTGCCAGATCCTGGGTCATGGTCTTCCTCCGTGGCACATGATGCTCTGCTGACTTTTCATCCACATGGAAGCACTGCTTTAGGGTCGTATTAACCCCCCTTTCATCATCACTTCTTTGTTAAGTCACTTTGTATCTAGAAAAAAAATGAATGTGTACAGTTTTTCTTTTAAAATTAGTCGCCTGTATTGAGATCTAGCTCACGTACCACAGAACTCATCTGTGCAATAAGTATGCAGCTCAATGGTTTGGGTAGAGAAGTTTGCAGCCGTCACCACAGTCAGTTTTAAAATACCTTTCTGACTTCACTGTTATCTTTCTACCATCAGCGTACGGGGGTTTCACTTCACAGCCTCTCTAAGACTTGTTATCAGCTCTCCTTTGGAGTATAGGTAGTCTCGTATCGAGTACCTCATTATGATATTGATTTGAGTATCACTGAGGACTTCTGATAGTGAGCACCTTTGTAAGTACTTATTGGCTGTTGATAAATCTTTAGAGAAACGTCTATGTAAATCCTTTGCCCATCTTAGGTTGGCTGTTTTTACTTTTATTATGGTGTTGGAAGAATTCTTTATAGAGGGGATGAAGGGATGGCTCAGTGCTTAAGAACCTTTGATGCTCTTGTAGAGGAACCAGGTTTGGTTTCCAGGATCTATATGCAGGCTTACAACTGTCTGTAACTCTAGTTCCAGGGCATCTGATTCCCTGGTTTGGCGTCAGGGACACTAGGCACATGGTGTACTTACACAGAGGTAAAAACTCATACACATAAAAATAAAAAATAAATCTTTTGGCTGGAGAGATGGTTCCGTAGTTAAGAGCACTGACTGTTCTTTCAGACTCGGCAGGTTCAATTCCCAGCACCTCCATCATGGCTCACAACTGTCTGTAAATCCAGTTCCAGGAGATCCAATGCCCTCTTCTGGTTTCCTTGGGCACTGTATGCTTATGGTTCCTTGAACTGCATGTAGGTAAAACACCCATACATGTAAAATTTAAAAATAAATAAAACAGAAGCAAATTATTAGTATATTTGCTAGGAATGGTAGCAAATGCCTTTGATACAAGAACTCAGGAGGCAAAGGGAGGCTGATACCTATGAGTTTGAGGCCAGCCAAGGAAATATAGTGAGACTCTTGCCTCAAACAAACAAACAAATGTTTATATATTCTAAGTTTCTTATAAGATGATTTGCAGGTTATTTTCTCCTGTGAGCTATATGTGTGTGTGTATGTGTGTACACATTGTATGTATATGTATAGACAGAGAGACAGACAAACAGAGTGTGTACTATGGCAGAGGTAGAGGTCAAAGCACACCCTTGATGTTAATCCTGCCTTTCACTTGGCTTGAGACAGCCTTCTACTGTTTGCTACGTACTCCAGGCTAGTTGACCCTCAAGTTTTCAGGGGGTTCTTCTGTCCCTGCCTCCCATTCCAGGACTCTAGAATTATGGATTTATATTCTGACTTCATGTGGGTTCTGGGAACCTAAATCCAGTTCTGTACATTTGCACTGCAAAAACATTACCCACTGAGTTATCTCCCAAGGAACACTTCTAAACATAATAGTTTTTGACAGGTAATTTAATTTTTAATGAAAACCGCCTTATTTTTTCCTTTTGTTACTTTTGCAAAGGGTCTTTTGCTTTCCCACAGAGGGATCAGTGATTTGAGTATACACTAGTCAGCAGGTAAAAATGTGCCCAGTTCACAATAAAACTTTGAACACCAGGTCTCTTCTTCAATCTTCCGGAAGCATCACACATGATCCTGTTTTCATTTCTGGAGACAAGGGCTAGATATGGTCTCCCATGAAAGGCAAGAACATAGAAGCCTTACATGATTCCTTCAGACTGTGCCTGCCTTTCCCCATGATCTAGTTGTTTGTCCTTTCTTCATGGGCACAGTAGCTCTTGGCCACAAGTGTGTGAGTGGGTACGGTGAGTCTTAGATGTTAGGATGCTGAGAACACGGATAGCGTCTCAGGGCTTCCTTATATAGGCTGCCACTTCATCCTGTTGCATGTGGGCGTGCATTCAGTCCATTATGGTCTACTGAAAGAAGACATACCTAGCAGATATAAATTAAACTCCAGAAACCCTTGGGACACCAAATGTCTTATGCAAGATTATATGGGCAGTGGAAGCATGGACTAGGCTAGGAATCCTGTGTCTTAGTTTAAAGCCTTGGGGAGCTCTCCCGATGAAGCACAAGATTATTCAGAGAGAACCTCACCAACTATATGGTAATACCTTCTGCAAGCTCCTGTCATTGTGCGGATTATGTATTCTGTTATATAAAACACAGCCTTCAATATACAACTTTTATCCAGCTTTGCTGGTTTAATCAGTAAAGTTTATACATGACTATAAAGGTCTATGTTTATTATATTTACTCCTTTTATAGAGGCTCTTATTTTTAATTTGGAAACGGAACTGGATCACCTTCATAATAACTAACATGATGAAACAAAAGAGTGATCTCTGGGTAGAGGTGATCCATGCTAAATGCAGTCTCTGCCATTTCCCAGGTATGTCCTTGGAGTTA